>WHYT01017075.1:336369-375247 GCA_009806455.1 Tetrax tetrax | reverse complement strand
GCGCTTGAGTCTCAACCTTGAGGCGTCTCGACTTCTTCCTGAGGGCGTCTTCCCGCTTGGCATTGCACTGGGGGTTCGCTGGGTGAGGTTTCCGCGGGTCTAGGGTGGGGGAGCCTGCCCCGCACCCATGCCCACCATCCCGCTATCCCGGCTGGAGTCGCACGGTTGCCCCCGCTTACTCGCCCGGGCAGTTGCGGAGCCCTTCACCTTCAAACGCCCCCTCGGCTGTTCCCGGCGGAGCTGATGAGAGGCAGGCCGGGAAACGGGAAAGTTCAAAGGTTTAACGCCTTCCTGCCCGCCTGCAGGAGACAAGCCAAGAGGAGCGCGGCATCACTCTCCCGGGCTCGCTCCCGGCCACCAGCCCTGCTTGGGGGAGCCGCCGCGTCCCGTTACTGTGCCTCCCTTTCCCGCCCGCCAGCATGCAGCTCCGCTCCCCGGGGGAAGCCTTGTCCTGCAAAGCCAGGGTCTGCAGGGATGGAGGGGTGGAAAGATGCCTGCGCTTAGACAAGGGGAGGAAAGGTATGGGGAGAAAGCCGAGAAGGACCAAGCACCAGCCTTTCCTCCTCCTAGAGACACCATTCCTCTTTTGGTTGTGCCTCTTTGCAGGCTGCCCTTCAAGGATTCCTGATCTCTGTGCATGTGAGGTGTGAAGGCGGGCAGCACCCCTAAGTCATCACCATGGATTTTGTTATGAAACAGGCTCTGGGAGGTAAGTGCAGTTGGCACTTCAGGGGCCTTGCAGCCCTTGCCTGCTGCCCTTTGTGTCTGGCAAGAGAGAGGATGGGCTGCCATGAATCTCTGGTAGGGTCTGCAGCTGGAAGAGCTGTCTGAGGACCCGGAAGAGCATGTCTGTCACCGATTCATGATCCCAGAGCCAAGCGTTTGAAGAATCTGAGCAGGAGAGGGCAGCAGCAAGCAGGGACCAAAGCCCCATGTCAGGGGCTAGACCTCCTGCACAAGGTGTGCGGCCCTGGGTCATGCCTAGTCTGGCATCTTACCAGCTGGCTGCGTATCCCGCTGTACAGTGCGCAGATCTTGCTTTGCTTCATGCCATGCCATTTAGGTAGGTATCACAAAGGCTGCAGACAGGTTTAGCCAGCGTAAACCTGAAGAAAGAGTAGTGTTTTGTGTGTGTGCATGAGCCCTCTTTTCATTCCCTCCCCCCCAAACATTAGCCAGATCTTGACCAAAAATAGTCACTGCAGAAATTTTTGTACCTGGTATTTGCAGAGTTGTTTTTAGTAAGTATATATAAGCAGGGAGACAGTAATAAAGTATCCCTCAGACCCCTAGCTGGACTTGGGGCTGACCTTTTATATAGTTTCAATGTATTTCCTTCTGTGCATGATGAATTGTTTTAACCTAATGGTGAGAAATAGAAAAGGCAGTGGTGTGGGATAAATAACTTGAAAACAATGCAGAAGTATTTGGGAATGAGATTCCTTCTTTCCGCTGCAGTTATGCCGTCTTTCTGTGCTGCTTGGCCTGAAAATTCAGTCAAAACAAAGCTGTCACTGAGATGATGCTGAATGCTGGCTGCTCTTGGAAACTAGAATAGTTGGCTTCAGAGGAAGTCGATGAGGTGGCTTTGGTACTGTATGTGCATTTTCCATTCATTTACCTTTGGAAAAAACTGTAGTCATGGGACTGTGGGAATGTTTCATGGATGGTGTTATTGATGTCACATGGAGCTCCAACATTTACTGCAGGACTCTCTTGCATGGCGTGGAAACATGATTTTCATCTTTAAAAGCAAAGGAACTGTCTTGTTTTGTGTTGTTTGTTTTTTTTTTTTTCACCAAGAGAAACTCTTACAGTTAAGAAAGAGCAAGCAACCCAAGTTTTAGTTAGTGTTTTGAATGGGAAGATCAAACTGGAGAAGAAAGGGTCTAGCTTGATTGCACAAAAAGATACGAAGATACCTATGTGAGAAGATAATGGTTTGTATGAGAACAGTATTCCATTTCATTATTTCTCCTTGAAAACAAGCACTGAAAAGTAGTGTTAAGAAGAGCAGACTTTGCACTGTTTGCTATGGTTTGAATAATGTTGCTTGCACAGAAATAAAGAAGTGTACCTGCGAGCTGGAGATCTGTGAATCCACTAAAGGGAACTAACTACTTAGAAAATGCTGTTAAAGGAGTGTTGCAGCAAAGGAGTTAACAGCTGAGATGCATGCCTTTTCTTGCAGCTTAGTGACTAACCTAAGTGGGCTGCAATGTCTGCTGGTGCTAAACAGCATTTACTCTTGGCAGACATTAATTCTAACATAATGTTGCCTGCTAGGGTCAGGATTTGCATTATAATAGGAGTTGCTGAGAAGGCAAATTCAGAAAGCATCTTTTGGTGAAGTCTGAGTGTCTGAGGTCTGTCAAGGTGGTGCCTGGGGCACCAGTTCTGCCAGATGACAATGTATTAGCAAAATGTGTCTGGACCTTGTCCACTTACTTAATAAAGGAGAAGTCTCTGCAGAGTGATAAAATCCAGGAAATGTTAATTAATTAAGCAGAGACCTATTTTTAAATTAGAAATAGTTTCAAAAAGGAAAAACGAGATATCCCAGGACAAATAGAACACGGAAAGTAAGGGTAGTTTTAGATGCTTGCTTCGCACTGGAGTTAAAGCCCAAGCTGACATAGGCATGAAATCTGGCTGCACTGGCACAGCAAGCCAAGGAGTGAAGATTACAGTTTGTTTCCTTAATTATGAGTCCAGAACTGGTTTTGTCTGCCAGTTCTGACATCCAGAGGGAGATGCCCAAACTGAGTAAAGTGCCAAACCTATAGTGGGTGACAGGCTTGCTTTGGTTAGGATATATGGAGTGATCTGCTAGTGAGCTTTTTATTATACCCGGTTTCAGGGAGATCTTCCTGTGGACTTCATGGCTTTTTGATTTTAGTTTAACATGGCTTTTCCCAGAACACTTCTGAATTCATTGTGCTGTCTGCTTGGTATTTTTTGGAGGGTGCAAAAGTCCATCCTCTTCTGGCACTGCTGGAAGAAAGAAAACAAATTAGCAGTTTTGTCAGTAATGTTCCCTCCAATGTACAGAGAATCAGACTTGCTATAGATATTGCTTGTAGACCACCTACAGCTACGATAGCTTAACCCTTTCACTGTCTCAGCTGGGGACACCTCACCTGGGAGCCTAGCTGAGTTTCTTTGTCTGACCATTGTGGACATGGCATAATTCCCAGCATCCAGCACCGAAGTGAAGCTTAGGCCAGAGCTTATGGTAGCTAAGAGCTTGGATCTGAGAACTGTTTGCAGTCAGGGTGCTTTTGCCCTTTTCCTTCTGGATGGGGCTAGGCGAGGCTCTGAAGCTTATGAGGACTTTGGGACCAGGTTTAGTCATACTGAGTGATCAGAGGAGGTACTAGAAGGAAAACATCATTGCTCTCCCACCTCTTCACTCACCTTGTTGAGGAAGAGAAGGTTTCACACTTTGCTTAATTAACGATAAACAGTAGCCTTAGCAGAATGTTCCTGTGGGAGTTTTCCTGTTGTGTTTGAAGAAATCTCTGGAGACATTTGTCGCTAATGGACAATCAGATTTGTTTTTCCTTGGAGTTTTGCCAGTCAGAGGGGAAGAAGGCAGGAAGGTGTTCTGAAAGGTAGGTGAGCTAAATTAACAGGTAAGGAAAGACAGTTATGTTGTGTAGAGTTGCTTTGCTTGGAAGTCTGTGACTAGGTGATTTACATTTTGTGAAATCAGTATAGAAGCTTATTGTATTCATGAGGTAGAATGTGTTCTTTCCCTAACTTGTTATTAAAGGGGGTCTGCAGAAGTCCCTTGTTTCTGTGCAGTCAAAGGCCATCCTGTGCTGTGCTTCCAACACTGGGATTTTGCTGCTAGTGTTGGTAGCAGAATATTTGCCTGGCGGTTGACAAGCTTGAAATGTGTATTTGCAAGTCCCTGGCCTCTTTCAAGGTAAAATCCTTGACCCTTTCATTATCTAGTGGGGACTGTGGTCCAGGAAAAGCAGCAAAAAATACTAGCTTATTTGGCCAGTTTGCTTTTTGTGCTCCTCAGACCTTTGTGAAAGTCACTCCATTTATTGTTTGACAGTGACAGAAGCCATAGATATGAAATGCAGTCATTATGATGATTAGCTGTGTAGGATGACAAGAAGAAAATAGCAAGAGGAAACCTGCAGGCTTAAAATTGCTGTCTTGTCTTCCACAGAAATAGCAAAGGGCTGTTTTGTACCTCTGACCCTGCCACACGAACAGACATTGACAGAGGTGTGTAGCCAGGGTGATTGGCCACTTTGCTGTTCCTATGACAGTTCACTAAATGAAAACAACCAGGGTGATTTCATGATTGCATTTTACATTAGGAGTGCTCTTTACCAAGCCAAGTCAGAGCTCTGGAGAACTGTTGCCATGACCGAGGTGTATGACTTCCCAGGAAAAAGCTGTAAGTAGAGGACCTGAAATGCTGTCTGGAGGAATTTAGCAAGAGTGTTTTTCACTGGGCATTGTTTATGTCTTCATAGGTTTGTGTGAAAGCAAGGGGTGCATTAACGTCGTACTATGCTCACCTCCTCTATCACTGGTAGCTTAGACAGATAGGGAAACTGAAGTAGAAGAGACACTAAACTTCTTGAAACTTCTGGCTTTCCTCCTGTTTACTGGGAGATATGAGGGCCAAAGGTCTAGGTATTTTCATACGGAGAAAGAGAAGGAGAAGGCCCATGGGAAGGCAGGAAGGATTTGTCTGAAGTGGGATATCGATGTGGTTGAAGAGAAAGAGATTTCTTACAGCAGAAACTAGCATTGTGCAGACCAGAAGGCTGTGAAGATATGGATATACAGAACAGCAACAATAGTTCTAACTGTACTATACGGTGTTGTGCAGGGCACTTTTAATGCACTCCTTTTGTTGCCATGGGTAGGAGAATTGTCTAGCTGGGATGCTTGCCTTAAATAGTGACTTTCCCTAATGTCAGTCTGTAGATTAATCTTGTAACTCATTTAATATATAGTGATGCATATGAACGGTACTGCCTAAATTTCTTCTTAGAATAGAATAGTTAGTTGGAAGGGTCATTTAAAGGTCATCTAGTCCAACCCTCTTGCAAGGAGCAGGGACATCTTCCACTAGATCAGGTTGCTCAGAGCCCCGTCCAACCTGGCCTTGAATGTTTGCAGGGATGAGGCATCTACTACTTCTCTGGGCAACCTGTTCCACCTTTCACCACCCTCATTGTCAAAAATTTCTTCCTTATATCTAGTCTAAGTCTACCTCCTTCTGTTTTGAAACCATTGCCCCTCATCCTATCACAGCAGGCCCTACTGAACAGCCTGTCCCCATCTTTCCTGTAGGCCGCATTTAGGTAGTGGAAGGCTGCTATAAGGTCTCCCCAGAGCCTCCTCTTCTCCAAGCTGAACAGCCCCAGCTCTCTCAGCCTGTCCTCATTAGATGAGGTGCTCCAGCCCTCTGATCTGCTCCAGGCCTCTTTGTGGCCTCTCTCTGGATCCTCTCCAACAAGTCCGTGTTCTTCTTGTTCAGAGCTGGACACAATACTCTGGTGGGGTCTCAGGAAAGCAGAGTAGAGGGCGTTCTTCATGCTGACAGTACCCCTTGCATTCATTGTGCAATGCAAGCCCCATCAGGAGGAAGGGTACATTTAATCTTCTGGGTAGATATTCCTTAGGCTATATTATAATTTTCTTTTTTATTGGCAGCAGCTTAGAGTGAGGACTGCTGCTTGGCATTCACTTCTTTATTAGTCAGGATTCAGTGGAGACTTGTTTTGGTTCATAAGGATTCTTAAAATACTGTAGGCAGAAAACAAATGCAGCCAGATGGCCATCTGGAATATGTCAGCAGCGGAGGAATTGCCTACTTCATGTCCTTTACCAGAAGCTTTTGTTCAGCTAGATATACCATAAAACTCAGTCCAGAAGGAATCTTCTCAGTATTGAAGGTAAGTGGAGATTTAAACCCTCCTGAAGATAATGGGATTTAAGTCAGTGTCCATAAGCTTGGAAAAAGCAGCCCCTATGCTAATCTTTTTTGCCTGTAATCCTTGAAACCCATGGCACATGAGGTCTTTCATTTTGCAGTCAGGCCCTTAATAACATGCTTTAATTTTTGGTCAGCCTGGATGTGGTCAAGCAGTTGGACTAGATGGTTTTTGTAGGTCCCTTCCACTGAACTATACTATTCTAGACCGTAAATTCTTAATTGAGTAAGAGTATAAGATGAATTCTGCAGCCTCAGTGTGTAGTAAGGTTGTGTTGTTGACCTGTTACCGTATGGATTCTCTTTTCTTTGTCTAATGCTGTGAGTATATGCATTTTAATCACATTTTGAAGATTAAGAGGTAGCGTTGATATCTGATGGGTACATTTTTAACAAGGAATGGTTTTATAGGTCTTTTTTTCTACTGTGTACTGCTGTCAAAGGGGTTTTCTTCAAGAAATTGGATTGCGTGCAATCATGATACTTGCTGCCGAGACAAGGATACAAGGGAAAATCCCATGTAGGTGTCTCAGTCCTTCCAGAAAAACAACACAGGTTCAATAGCTGTTTAAGGCTGATTAATCTAGACCAGCCTTGGATCTTCTTTCTTCATTTATTTGATGCTAGATCCCCCAATGACAACCTGTAGGGATTAGTTTGTTCTTCAGGAATTCCCATTAAAACCAAGGAGCAAGATATCTTCCAAGAGAGGAGATAATTGACTCTGGAAATGTTACTAGTGAAACAACTACAGTGAAGGTCAGCTGATTTATTCCATCCATGACCCAAACCAGGAGGAGGAAAACTGGCCGGGTCCTCTCTTCCCGTGCCTTTTTTGAGAAAACCTGCTGTCATAATTTAGCCCTGCACAGGGCCAAGCTACAGAGTCTTTCACTCACTCCCCCCACCCTCCACTAGGATGGGGAGGAGAATTGATAAAGAAGGCAAAACTCATGGGTTGAGATGAAAAAAAAAAAAAAAGAGAATAACAGAAAAACAAAACAGAAATGGAAAACACAATAGCTCACAGCAAATCCTGAAGCCTGCTTTCCTCCCAAGTAGCAGGAGACTCACTTCAGCACCCTCCTGACTTACATACTGAGCATGATGTCACATGGGGTGGAATAGCCCTTTGGCTAATTTGGGTAAACTTATCTCAGCTGCTGGCTAATTAGTAAACTATCCCAGCTGTGTCCCCCAGCCATGGGGGCCACCAGCTCCTGTTCCTGTCCCAGCTCAGGTGAAAATTAACTCTGTTCTAGCCAGAACCAGGACACCTTCCTTTTATGTTTGTTTGCCTCTGTTGGGCCTGTCACTGTTAGAATCATACAAATGCTTTCACTTGTGTCTGCTGGGATCTTACTTCTGTTTGTCTTTATTTGTAAGCAGGCATTGAGAGCAGAGTGTGCTTATTTGGTATCATTAGAGGAAATGAGCAACCTTCAGCCTGTTGATTGTAGAGGTATGCCACAAAGAGCTTGTCGTAGTTAGCCCTGATCGAGACCAGACTACACAGTCTCTCTCTCGCTCCCCCACCCTCTAAGAGAATAGGGGGAGATGATATAAGGAAAAATGGCTCGAGATTTGAGATAAGGATGGGGAGAGATCCTTAAAGTTACCGTCACAGGCAAAAGAGTCTCGAGTTGGGGAAAACTATTCATTTATTCTAAAACTAGCAGGAGAATGAGACAGGGAACAAGATAACCTCCCCCTACCCCTCCCTCTTCCCGGGCTTAACATTGTCTCTACTACCTTCCCCCCCTGAGTGGCACAGGGGGGAAGAAGGAATGGGGGTTGCGGTCAGTTCATCATGCGTTGTTTTACGCTGCTACTTCGTCATCAGGGGAAGAACTCCTCGCATTCCTTCTCTGCTCCAGTGTGGGGTCCCTCCCATGTGCCACAGTCCTTTGTGAAACTGCTCTGACATGGGTCATTTCTTCCACAGGGTGCAGTCCCTCTAGAATGGCTGCCCCAGCTGGCCCTCCACAGGCCACAGCCTCCTTTAAGCCTCCACCTGCCCCAGCGTGGGATCCTCCACAGGCTGCAGGTGAATCTTTGCCCCTCCATGGACCTCCATGGGCTGCAGGGGGACAACCTGCTCCACCATGGTTATCACCACGGGCTGCAGGGAAATCTTGGCCAGGATCCACATTACTCCTCCCCCTCCTTCTTCACTGACCCTGGTATCTGCAGCCGTTCCTCACAACAAGCTGGCAGATGCCTCTCAGGATCCTTTTTACATCTTATTCACTTCTCATCTCCTCTCCACTTCTTGCAGCCGGGCTGGGCCGAGTAGGGCCCAGTCGGCTGCGGGGCGGGAGGCCAGAGGGTGAGGCCTGCAAGACCCACAAGGCTCACGCCTCTCCCTCTCTGCCCCTGCTCAGCTGCTTCACATCTTCTCCTTTTTTTCCTGTTTTCCCGTTCTTAAATATGTCATTACATTATCATGGGACATTCTGCTACCAATTGGCTCGGCCTTGGCAAGCAGGGGGTCCGCCCTAGGCCTGGCTGAGTCCACTGAACAAAGGGGAGCAACTTCTAGCATTTTCCTACAGAAACCACCACCTTAGGCCCCCCCTCACCAAACAAAACCAGAACAGAGCTTAACTAAGATTTCTCCCTATGAGCATCTGCTTGCCAAGAGCCTGTTTGAAGTGGAGTGACACAGATAAGCAGGAAGTTTTTTCTCTCAGAGAGGGGAGAAATAAGGAAATTTCACATGCATTAAGGAGTTTGTTCAGGATTACTTAATGGCTGAACAAAAGATGCTTCTGTGATTCTTATGTCAGAGGGCTACATGCAACTGCATGCTCTTCTGTTTGAACATCATGGTCCCCTCTTTGAACATTATGTGATAATGCTAAGAGAAGGAATAGAGGCTGGTCCTAAGACTCAGATAGAGTCCTAGTATTCTCTAGGGTGGGAATCCACTATTTTTCAGGCCCTTCAAGAGGGGATATGGTTCATAAAGTGGTGACTATGGGACATTAATCCCTCAAAGCTGCTGAATTTCTACTCCAGCTTCCAACAGCTACAGATGCAGCATGCTGAGGTTCTTTGAAATTCTCTTACTCTCCTCTTACAGTGATGGGGCAGAGAGCACTCTGCCTTAGCCTTGGATGCTCCTCTTTGGGAGGCTGCAACTCTGCACTGCCTTTGTATACTCATTCCATGTGCTAAAATAAGTGTTTACTCAAGGCTATGCAGCACCATAAACATTTGCTAAGTGATGGCTTTGAGAACTATGTTGGTTGCTGTCTTGTTTTCTCACCTACAGCTTGATTGTGAGAACTTGAATATAGTCAGTTCTGTTTCTTGCAGGTTGGCTTTAGTGGCTGGAGTACGCATCTCAAAGGATGTAGAGCTTTGCTGAGAAGGCTGAGAATTTCCACAGGTTGCTCAGCAGATGATCATGTGGTTGGCTAAACGGTAATAGCTGCAATTACAGACACAGCGAAGGTTACTAGTGATCTTCCTATCGCTGATACAAATCGCAGTGCATATTAGAAATAAAATACTTTTAACAAATGGTGTGTCTCTACTAAGGACAAATTGATGATCATACTGTACAGTTTGAGAATTGATTCCCGCCCCCACTGCAGTTTTAAATGAGCTGATTTAAAATAGGGTGGATGCTGTCACTGCAGAAATGCATTCCTATAGACAAGAAATTTAATCTGCTAGCTTTTGTGTGCCTCTTTTTTTTACAATTTGAATGTCATTACCTACAAGAAGGAAGCTGCTTAGCAGCTACTTATGGTTTTGCAGCATGATTTAAGTCTTGTGGCTTATTTGCAGTGATACTGACCTTGAAGGAATGTCAAACATGCAACATCAACAGAAATTTGGGATTTGAATGGCTGTGAGTTATCTTCTGTGGAAAATAATGGAAGAAACAAAGTAACCTAAGTCTAGAATGGTGGAGCTGTTTTGATAACTCTTGTCTCCTGAGAGAATGGGAACAATGAAGGAGAAGGCAGGCAGCCCTTAAAGAAAGAGGGATGGCAGAAAGGTGTGTCAGTGTTTAGACTGGCAGATAGCTGAACTGCCATGTCTCTGAGTCCTTGGATCCACCTCTTCTTTTTTTTTTTCTGGCAAGCACAGTCAAAGCCGACCAGCAGGAAACAAGTTTGAACCTTGTATTTAAGGAAACTGAGTGGGAGATGGTTGTCTCAACTGCTGGCCTCACCTGTGGGAGAACCCTCAGTGTGCTTGGGAAGGTCACTTGCTCTCTCCCCTTGCATAGGAAGCAGTACGTGGCTCCATTATGCCAAGAGCAGGACAGAGTCAAGTGTGATTCATGAACACCTGAACACTGACCTTCTCTTCATGGGACGGGAATAGCTTTCTTTTTCCCTTCTGTCACTCCTTCTTCTGCTTCTTGGTGCTTGGCAAAGCTGAACTTACATACTTAATGGACTTCAAAGTTTGTCCTTGACTTGATATTGGCATAAAGAAACATTCTTATGCATTCTTCCTTCCTCCCACTATGTTAGTGCATGTAGTGTGAGACTTTCTTGTGTGACCCCTGAAGGAGCAAAAGCTGTGTGAGACTGCCTGGTCTCTGTTCCAGTGCCTGCTCTATGTGCATATGTCTGTTAAATTCCCTGAAGATACTTGTGTTAATTAAAATTTTAATTTGCAGGAGGACTTTGGAATGGTTTTACTAAAACATTTTTTTTTTTTCCGTGAAAAGCTTTTAAACACACAGTTTGTATTTTCTCAGTGATCGAGAAAAGAAAGACTCATCACAAATCTGAAAGGCTACATGAGACTAAGACATTGTATCCAAAGAGATGTATTTTGAATCTGTGACAGTCATTTATTTTATGCTGGAGTTAAGTGTATGTATGCCACTCTTCCCTGAATCAATGTGTGGCTCTAACTGAAATGTTTTGTTCTTGTGAATGAGCCAATTTCTCTTTGCAGTTTCCTTCAGATTTATTTTTTTGTTAAATAACAGAAAATTTATATTAAAAAATCCAAACAAACAAAATACAAACAAACAAGAAATTGAGGAGAAGGACAAGCTATTCAGAGGTTTTGGTAACAGCCAGCATGTCAACATAGCTGCTTTGTGCGCAGTTCTAGCTGGGAATAAAACTGCTTGGGAGAGTGTTTAGAAAGGTCCTGATCTCCATTAGAAACAGAAAAATATTTTTAATTTTTTTTTTCTTTCTGTATGTTTAAAAGACTTGTGACAATTTTCCTCTGTATTTTTCTTACTGCATAGTTTAAATATCAGCAGTTCTTGTTCCACATCAACCAAGCTGCACAGTGACAGATTAAAAGGAGCATGAAAGGAAATTTATAGTTACATGGAGATGCATTAAAATGCTGAGGAAAAAGGGTTAAGAAGGGGCACAATTGTTCTCTCTAAATACATGAGGTAAACACTGCAGTGAAGGAAGAGCTAGTAAGGTGAAGGACAGCATTGGTAAAAGAATAATGTAAATAAATTGGGCATGAACATACTCAAGTCAGGAGTTAGAAGACTGTTTCTGACTAGAGGAAGAGGAGAGGGGTGCTGGGGGAGCCTGCTGCTGGGGGAAGCGGAGAGAAATGGAAACTAGGTCTCCGGTGGGTTTCAAGTAGTGTATCAGTGTAATTGTGCATACCTGGAGAGATGGGGCCAGTGAGGCAGGAAATAATTTTCTTTCCTGACTATAGGAAGCAGAGAATATCTTTGACTCTTCACTTGTAAGGCTGTCTATAATAATAAAATTGTCTTTAAAAAGAGGTTGGGTTTGTTTCGGGTTTTTTTTGGTTTGTTTTTTTTTTTTTGTTTTTTTTCTACTCAATTCTGATGATGTAACAATACATTACAGTCTCTGATGGGTTACAGGGGTCTGGCCCAGCTCAGTGGGAATCAGGAATGTGCCCCTCTGGGAGAGGTTGTCGCAGAGCTGTGATTAATTTTCCCTTTTCTAAAAACATTTTAGCTCTATTTTGTTCACATGAGAGGAGGGGAGGCGTGCCAGCTGTATCATCTCACTGCTCCAAGGATGATACGAAATCAACTGTGAGATTCAGGTTGAAAGTTACTTTATTTCAAAGGACCTGGTGGATTTGCAAAGTAGTTTCTACAGTGGCTTCTGAGTAAAGCAAGCTCACAGCTACATTGGATATTTTTCCAACTGTGATGTTGCAGCCCAGGTGGAGATTTTGAATTTTATGTAAGAAGTGTAACTTCAAGTTCCCTTCGTGGTAATTTCTACCTGCCTTTCACTTGCAAACTGCTGTTTTCAATACATTTCTTCATTTGTTTGTTTTATGCTACAGTTGAGAAATAAATAATTTCAGAACTAGGTGTTTCCCTGGAATCTCCTCCCGGTTTTGAACAGTTGTCTGAGAACAAGCTATTCCTCAGTACCGATATTTACTATTTTACTTGTTAGACTCAGTTTATGTTCCTCACTTTATGCTCCTGCTCTCTACCCTAGCAATGTCCTGGACTCAGGCTTACATTTGGTTAGGACTTAAACCTCTGCCTAGGTAGGCACTTCAGGAGGGTGCCTTATGCTAGCTTAGCACCCAGAAAAAGAGGCATGTTTTATATGCAGGACTGAATCCCTTGGGCTCAAATGTATCCTGTAGCATTGTGAGGCTGTGTCCCCATGGCTGATAACTTTCTGCCCAGGTCTCCTTAAAACTGCCTGATTACTTCAAGAGTGCTTACTTAAAGGAACCTTCAGTAAGGGCACACAGGCAGATGGTAGGACACAAGATCACTGCCACAGCAAGCACTTGGCTTCTGGAAGAGAAGGGGAATGTACCATTCCTTTCTGCCAAATGTGCATCTGATTGTATTGCCAGTGAGTGCTTGGCCAGGCCGAGATCCCATGCAGTTCACATCTGTCTGAATACCATGTCAAGGTGCTCCCTTTTCTGGTCATGTGGCTGAGTTCTCTTGTCATGGAGACAATGACTGGCCTCCTGGCTAAGGAGCTTGATTGGGACTTCTGGTTTTGATTTTTAACTGTCATCTAGTAAAACTTTTCAGGTGCTTTCACCTGGACCTTGGTTCCTCTCCTCCAGGACTCTTGTGATGCTGGCAGCTGTGCTAACAGTTGCTTGAAATAGGTGGGTAAAACACATCCTCTTGATCACCACCACAGACAAGAGTGTTCTGCTTCCACACTACCTAAAGTGAAGGCAAAGCTGCTGCTGTTTTAACTCTGCGTTGCCTCTTGAATCCTGTCCCCAGGTTAATTGCAGGTTGTATCAGCTTCAATGGTATTTTAACTCCAGCCAAATATAATTAATTGGCCACCCTGAGTTAAGAACACACGTTATTTTTTTTGTCTCAGTTGTAGACATGCTGTCTTATTACTGGTTCTTGTGTGGTTATTTCTCTGATTTATTAAGGGCTCACTTTAGTATGTATTTTACTTTGTACTGTACAAGAGTGGGTCCTTTTATGTGCTTTAAAAATCACTCCTAAATAAAGACAGCAGTTTAACTAAGCTGCTCGAACAGAGACAAGCTCTGGGTGACCAGTGAAACCCAGGGCTTGATTCTGCACAGCAGGCAGCTTCGTATGCATTGCTCTGATACAGCATAATTTAATTTACAAATTTCAGCTGTTCTAAACATGTCTTTTTTGATAGGGATCTGTCAGTCTACAGCAGTCAGAGACCTGTGTTTCTACTAGTTTCATGCAGATGAAACTAAAATAATCACAGTTTTTCTTCCTCTGCTGGTTAAAAACTCATAAAAATGGAGTATTTCTTGTTTCCACACAGTCTGAAAAGGGTGGGTCAGATTTATCATCTCCACTGCTGGATATGCATGGAAGAGACATTTGTGGCACATTATTAGGAGGGGCTGACTAATCCAGGGATGGTATTATTTACATAAGGTCTCAGACATGCTCCAAGTGCAGCATGGATGCTTTGGAGAGAAGAAATTATCTATTTTATTGTCTTAAGAACAGAGCGACCTAGATTCTCTCTTCCTTTTTATCTTTTTCTTTTTTTCTTTTTTTTTTTTTTTTTTTTTCCCTTATTTCTCACGGGTTGGCCCACTTAGTTAATCAACTAAGTTAATCAACCGCAACTCAATTTTAACAGGTTGTATTACAGTTGGGAATAAAGCAATAAAGCAGATACAAAGAGACTAGAGTTGATAAAGTGATTTATTTTTTGCCTTGTTGGTTAGCTGAAAATTATGGTTGGGACTAAGTGACAAGCATTAGTTGTAGTAGCTTTTGGGTGACAGACATCTCACAAGAGCCTTGTCTGGCAGTAAGGAACACAAGAGTGATTAAATGAAATGTTGTGCATTTCATGGTAAGAAAAAAAAGGTAATGGTCTAATTTATAGAAGATTTTTAATATACTTCAAATCCCAAATAAGCAAATGCAAAAAACAGCAAATGCAATGACAGTGTAGTTCATGCTTTGTTTGAAGTGAATACATAAAACACATTGACAGCTGTGCATTATGTGTAATTTTAATCCACCTGCAAATTCTCTGGCAAGTAAGTAATCCAGGTAGAATATGCAAAGGAGGTGACCAGATTCCAGCTGAAAACCACCCATGCTACAGAGTCTTTGGTAACAGAAGTGTCGTTTAGGTTAAGGATGTGACAGCCAGGTAATATATCGTCCACGCTAAAGAATACTGTGTTTAATGGAAGCTGACATTGGCTCAGTGTATTTGTTTCCTCATCTATTTTCTCCACTCACCTAAAGCTCAGGGAACAGAACAAAAGCAAATCTGTTCCTTGCAGGACAACCTGGAAAGTAAAATTCTTCTTCCCATGAAGTTCAAGGAGGGAAAGGATCCAATGAGAGCTCTTAATCCCTGAAGACGTGTAGAGTCTAATTGCACTCCTAGCTAAGGATTTCTAGGAAGATCTCTCTAGGTAGATAAATATCTTCATCAGGGACGAAGCTGTGGGAACCCAGCACCACATTTATGCATGGACTCCAAGTGGTGGGAGGAGTATCTTCTGCCTCTCAGGCTGGATGCTTAGCACGACTTCTTACTGTATTATCGCATCACCTGCAGCTGAGCAGCATGCCTTCACACCATTGCCACCTGCACATTCAAGCATGACAATTTTGCCAGGTGAAAAAGCAGCTGGCATTATGCTCTTATTTCTGTCTCTGACAGTGTGGAAAGCTGATGCTGTAAATACATTTTTTGATGGCAAGACAGAAGAAGCCTACCCATTCCTCCTCTGAAAAGTCCCATTACTCAAGTTCGGCTATAGTGTGCTGTCTTGCTGCTCACTTACTACTTCAGTTTCTGAAAGTGGCGTCTCAGAGCTGCGAAGTCTATTCCATACTGTGTGAGATGGATACTCTCCTTATCTACCTGGATTCTTATTTGGCCTCAGCAACGCATGAAGGAAGTATCCATCTGTGCCAAAATCTGCCTTTGATTTAAGCTGCCTTTGAGGCTTAAAGAAGTTCCTCAGGGATCGGAGAAGAGCTCAGGGAAAAGGGCCTGGGAAAAACCTCCTTCCTGTTTTTGTGCTGAAATTCCTGGGCTAGTAAGGAAGCAGTATGCAAATATTCTGGGAGACACTATACCAAGTTGATGGCTGAGTTCATTGGTTATGACAAGAGCCAGATCTGCTCCAAGTGCAGTTCACTTAGAGCAAAAGAGAAAGATCACACTCTTCTATCTTCAAACAGTTTGAAAAGCTGTTCATCTTTATGGGGAATTTTTTCTCCACTGAGAAGGATTAATGACTGATGACACAGCTGATAAAAGCCAATTGTGTAATTTGAGGGCCTTCAAGGCCCTAGAAGGCCTTGACTTAAAGGTGACTGACATCAAGGGGAAGGCTACACTTGATTTCAAATGGTCTGAGTGCCAGTTGAAATGTGAAAGTGTCTAAGATGCACTAGTGCATTTCAGATGCTTTTCTGCATCTCCACCATGTGGTGCTTTTATATTGACTTTCATGGTTAATTTTCTGTCCTCCCTCAATAGCTAACACATACAGCCATAGATGTTGGCCTTACAGTCTTTTTTTCCTCATTTAATGATTTCAAAATAGAGGGAGGTAGATTTAGATTAGATATTAGGAAAAAATTTTTTACACTGAGGGTTGTAGAACACTGGAACAGGTTGCCCACAGAGGTGGTGTGGATGCTCCATCCCTGGAAATGTTCAAGGCTGGGTTGGATGGGGCTCTGAGCAACCTGATCTGGTGGAAGATGTCCCTGCTCCTTGCAAGAGGGTTGGACTAGAAGACATTTGAAGGTCCCTTCCAACCCTAACCATTCTATGATTCTATTTCATGGACCTTTTCTACTGGGATGTCATCTCTCTTTGTTTTACTTTGGTGTGCTAAGACCACTTAACAGGAGAGCTTAGGAACCGTTTCTTGAGATGTATCCACCAGGATCAGACTACCTGTGTAGTATTCCTGGTCTAATATGTAATGCCTAGCAGAAGGGTCTCACGGGCATCACTTACTTCAGCTAGTTCAGGACTGCTACTGTGCCCTGAGGAGGCAGAGAGGATCTGCTTGTTTACTCACTCCCACAGGATCAAGAATGCTTTATATAGTCAGGCCTTGGCCCTGATAATGCTTTCTTTCCTGTCCTCCTTGTGATGCAAGTTCCTGTCTAGCTGTTCTCTAAATGCACCTGGTGATTCATGCCGTGTTATCACCCTGCACGGAGCAGTAAATCACCCTTGTCTATCTATGTGGCACTGTTGGGGATCCCTTTCTAATGTACTCATTAGAAGCAGATGTTTTTAACAGTTCAGTTGACAGTTCAGCTCCTGAACAAGCTCATTATAGTGCTTAAATGGGTGGACTAGCTTGACAATGGAAAGCAACAGAAATAATTTTAACTAGAGGCTGTTTAATTATGTAACATTTTTAAAATGTGCTTTCCTCAAGCACATTTCCTCAGCACCTCTGGGGAACATTTACAACTTCTTCCTATGAGTAAGCATGTGTTCCTTCTCTGGCCCAACAGGTGATAATGAAGTCTTTAATGGGATCTGTGGTAGTTCTTTGCTGGAGAAAGATGAAATACAGTATTGGCATATATTCTGGCCACAAATAGAAGGAACAGGATGAAGGTAATTTAAACATTTTCAGTGGAACACAATCACTCAGAACATCTGGATGATTTGCTGCCTGATATGCTCACAGTATGTAAGGATAAGGGAGAGCTGTATTTATTAGTTCTTCTCTTTAATCTGCAGTATGAGCTATTTCCTGGCACATTGCATTGATTTCCTTCTCATCATGATCTTGTAATAATTGTAGAGGCAGGACAAACCCTAATCTACTCTCAGTTTTCTAGTGCTTTCCATGCCTTAGCTGTGACAGTAGTTTAGATCTCTGTAGTCTCCTTTTCAGCAGAGCTGCTGGTGAGTCCCCACTCCCTTTCAGGGAGTGTACTTGTACTTGTGCACTTGAATATTCCTCTTTGGGTAGACATCCTTGGTTTGCACCCTGTTTGTTTCATGCCATTATTTGAGAGCACTTGTAGTGCTAATTTTGGTCTGTATAGCAGTCCCTTTTAGCTTGCCATCATCCAGATAAAGAACTGCAGAAAGGCTAGTATGCTTGAAAGCTGGTCTGTTTTTTTTTCTCTGTTTTTTTTTTTTTTTCTATCTCCTAATAAACGATGCATCTCTTACTTCTTATGTTAGCCACTTTACACTTACACTACTGCAACAGTGGAGTAAGTGTCCATGTTATAATTCAAACAATTAATTAAAATGAGGGATAGTCCTTGCAGAGCACTCTCCCTGCAGCACATCCTTCCAACATGATAACAAATTAGTTGTGCATCAGCTTCCAGACTTAGATAGCAATAGAAGTGATCTCCAGGAGCCTTTTTATTGCTGCTTCTGCAGACATACTGATGGATACAACTAATAGAGCTGACTGGCAGATATTGAAGTTGCCTCAAAGAAGCAACATTAAGTGATCTTCTAAGGGACATCCCAGAAGCATTGGCTTCCCTTCAGGAGCACAGGCAATGTTCCTTTATTGTACATGCTGGATGTCTGTATTAGCTGAGATGGATCCCATTAGGATTGTCTTCCTGGGAGAAGGCCCTAAGTGGTCTCCAGTTTCTGCACTGGAGACATCTTAAGTTGAGGTAGGTGAAGTGGGAGGAAAAGACCTCTCATGTAGTTTTCACTTCTAAAGCTGGAAGAAACTCTTCAGAATGTCAGCCCAATACCAGACAGATTCCCTTCAGACTGTCTTGTGGGAATTGCCTTCCACAGCCACACCATTTGCACAAATCAGTGATGAGCTGAAAGCACAGAGGTGCACCAGACCTTCATGGTTTGTCCAAGGGGCCCACACTGCAGTTAAAATTGGAGCTGTTAAACCCCAATTCAAGTTCAAGAATATGTTTCCTATTAATCTATTTAGGTTTTCATTATCCCCACTGCCCATTCTGGGTACTTACACCTTCTCATTGAGAGTGTGGCCACACAAGAAGACAGTGCAGCAGAACTAGAAGTTTCCCCCAGGGCAGAAATGAAAATGAGATGCCATATGGTGGCCTTCTATTTGTTCTCTTAGTTGTGTGAACGCAAAGGCAAGTTATCTGATAAGGCAAGCAGAGGATGGATGTTCCTGTAGCTGGCCTGTGGGAGCAACAATGGCAATAGTCTTCTTTTTGCTTTGTCCTTTGCAGCTGGATTATAAGTTATGCTTCTGAGACAAATTCAGAACTTTTGTCAGGATCAAGAAGAAGCTGATCTTATGCAGGGACAACGTAATGAAGATGAGAGGTGAGGATATGGGAGAAGTATCTGAGATGCCATGTTTGCGACAAGTATAGTTTACAGGAGCTGAAAAGAGTACAGTGGCTTGCACTAGAAGTAGGTCCCCTTCACGGGCCTGAAGCCATTGTGAATAAGATACACTGCCTCTCTTTCTGACTGTCCATCACAGTTGCACTTTACTTGGATAGAGGTAACTGACGTAAACTTGGAAGTGACTCATTCATTTTGAATTTGCTGCTAGTCTAACGGTGCTTCAAGTTTTCTCTTTAGAGGAAGGCAGCTTGTCTTAATTCTGGATTCCATTCTGCAAAAGCACCTAAGCCCATGGCAATCTTCAGTTGTGTGCTGATTTGGGACCACATTTGAGCTTTCTTCTAGCAGCTTTGGCATTTAATCTCTTCCTTTTAATGCCAGTTGTTAGGAGCAGGTGTGATTTCTCAGCAGTTGTGGCCAATGTAGTGTCCCCTTGTGTGCAAGTTGCCTACACGGTGGTGGGAGAAGAGATAAGCGCACTGAGTTCACAAAACAAGTGAACCTATTCTGTTCTTTTAAAATTGGATAACTAGAAATTTGTGGTTGGTGTTCGCAAAAGGGAAAAACGGAATGGAAATGACTCAAGGATTAATCAGATTGTCCTATTTGTGGTGGCAGTTGTAGTCGAGGCATGGCACTCAGCACAGGTTTACCTTAAGAGCATTCAAATTTTTCTCTATTAGTGTCCTTCTCTCTTTTTTCATCATGTTTGAAGCTGAGGCTTTGGTTTTGACTCTAAGCAAAAATGACACTTCAAAGAGGTATTTTGGTGCTGCTACCTGTTCCCCAGCTCCCTCCATCTCCCCATCTATCTCTGCGTCACTGTCTGTCAGCCTTGCTGCAGATTTAAAAGGGGGAAAAAAACAATCAGTTGTGTTGGTTCTTGCCTTAGCAGTCTAAGTTTTAACTCAGTATTAATGCATGACTTTGTCTGCTGAGTAATTGGGATGTTTAGCATAAAAGGATGAAGACCAATGGGATTCCTGTGATTCCAGCTGGTGATTTGTGGCTTTAATCTGGAGATGCTGTAATTGCAGTCCGTCAAATTATATCCAAGTCCCTAGCTGAAAGAAACATTTCAGAAGTTCACCCGTGGCATTGTTAAGGTAAAAAAGCATGAGTTAAAATTTAAGCATATGTGTAGGTCCTTTGCTAGGTGGGGATCTATCATTTTTTTTTGTACACAATGAGAAAACTAAAACTTGCCCAACCTTTATAGCTGCTCTTTCCTTGTTGTCTTGGTCTAGACTGAGATCTGTGCATGACAGAAAGCCAAACATGAGTGCGGAGCTATCAACAGCTGGCAAGAACATCAGTGGGAAACACTGTTGAAACTTGTGAGGACAACCAGGCTAGAGTCATCAGGTCCTCCTCCCTTTATAAGACAGTCTTTAAGCCTTGTTTCGTGCAGCCACTGGCATTTATTCATGGCAGCAGAAAGTCCTGTTTGCCTCTCATTTTAAACATTTGGTGTTTGGCCCATTTGAAGACTGTGCAGTCACAAATTTTTCTACCCACTCTTCTATGTTATGTCCCGCCTCTGCGTCAGTTCTCTGTCTGCAATATTGCTTCACATGCAGCTGTGCTTCTGGGTTCTTTTGCATAGCAGATTTAAAATTGTGATAAGCAGCTGCTAGTTGGAGTTGAGGCTTAGGGGCTCATTAGATCACAGAGGCACTTATATTTTCATTTGCATTTTAGGAGAGCTTATGAGACTCTGTAATTAAAATGTCTGAAGGCTCTCCATCCTCCTGGGGCTGACTAGCCACTGTTTTTCTGCTCGTTTGCTAAGTAGCAGCAAAATTAACCATTTGTTTAGAAAGCAGATAGATTGACAGCTATAGAGGAGTACCCTCCCCATCCCTTCTGCATGCGCTGGGATACGTCTTCAGTAGTAACAATGGATCTTACTTCTAAAGAACTCATCAGACTGCAAGGTATTTTCTAAAGAATGGGAACATCTTCACTGCTTTTCACAGAAGAGAGAGTTAAGGCTCAGAGGTAGAGCCCACTCACTGGGATGTGAGTAGGGTGAATTTGCTGTCTTGACTAAGAACAATCTGTGCCCCCAGTGGTCATCTGTCCTGTTATGCGGGTGAAGTGATAGATGGCTGATGCACACTTGGAGGATGGTTTTCTTGTGCTCCTGTCTTCAGCCCCAAGTATTAGCCTTTGAAACAGCAGTTAGCAGACTGGCTGGCTTTGAAATAAACTCAGTCACTAAGGTACCTGGGATAGCATTCCCATGAAAGGAACGAAGAGTCTGCAGCAAGCAAAAAGAAGTTGGGAAGGAAATGGGAACATCATGTGAGGGAAGGAGGCAAGGGTTTACTCGCTCTGTGGGTATGCAAGATTGTGACCGTGGAGTTCTCAGGATTCTATAATGCACAAGGACATGGAGTTTTGGGTTTCTGTGAATTTTTAAATTATAGTTTACTACAAATTACTACTAATAAAGCAGGTATTATATTACAGGTTACTACAAAATGACCACTAGTAAATATATATATATAAACCAAATTCTTGGTCTTTCAAAACCAAAATTTTTGCTTTTGAAAGAAACTTCAAAGATCATCTCTTTCCAAGCCCTCTCCCTTCTACTAGATCAAGTTGCTCAAACCCCAATCCATCCTGACTTTGAACACTTCCAGTGATGGGGCTTCCACAACTTCTCTGGGCAACTTGTTATCACACAATTACCAAAAGGAAGTATACACTTATAATCATTCACCTCTATGCTCATGTATATATAGTATGAGAGGTCTTACCAGTACAGCACTCACCAAACCATTCCCAGGAGTGTGACTAATCAGTGATGGAAAAGCATTTCTTCATAGATGATCCACATCTGGAAGTTTGGAGTCAGTCAGTGAGTCTGGGACATGTCGTACAGAGAAGCTTTCTCAGAGAAGTGTATGCAGAGAAGCTCCCACAGGGAAGCTCATCTTGGGTAGATAGTCAGTTAATTTTTGTACAGTTTTGGTGTAGATACACAAGTGGGCATAGGATGTAGTTCCTAGCTTTTCATCATCACTGTTTCTTTGTTCTGACAGATGTACCTTCTAGAGCATGTTTCAGCTCCTGGAGGGCTTATCCGGGATATCCTGGGCTCTCTCTGGGCTCATTGGGGATATCTCAGACTCCTGCTGAGTTCAGCAGAGTGCTGAGGTCATCAGGGAGTCCTTCAGGTGGGGCAGGACATGCCTTGGTTAAGTGGATATCCATCTTTGTCGGTAGATTTACTTGGTCACCTTTATGGCTGCTCACAGCAGCTCTTCTTTACAGCATCCTGTGTCTCCACTTCTCAAGGCCTCTGCTGTTTTCTCCTAAACAGTGCCACACAAGGTAAGTAAGCAGGCAAAGGAAGCCAATGAATGGAAAGCTGCAAAGGCAAGGGGCAGCAAGAGGAAAAAGAAGCTTCCCCTGAACCCCAAGGTGCCCCTGCAGAACCGCTTTGCCTCTCTGCAGGCCGAAGAAGTAAGACCTTGGGGGAGGCACTGGGAGCCGTGCAAGGTAGCCTGACCGGCTTGCGTGATAACTTAGTGCTACCAAGAAAAGGAGGCGAGTGGTAGTAGTGGGTGACTCTCTCCTGAGAGGTACACAAGCACCCATCTGCTGACTGGATGCACTCTCTCAGGAGGTGTGTGATCTCCTGGGGGCTGGTATCAGGGATGTCACCAAGAGAATAACAAGCCTCATACTACCCGTTGTTTCATGTGGCTGCCAGCGACACAGCCAGCAGCAGCCTGAGAAACATCAAAAGAGATTTCAGGGTCCTGGGTACAACAGTCAAGGACTCTGGGATGCAGATGTCAAAAACAATAAGAAAGGCCTTTGTAGGTATGTCAGGGACAAAAGGAGGTCCAAGGAGAATGTAGGCCCCCTTCAGAAGGAAACAGATATCCTGGTTACCTGGGATCTGGAGAAGGCTGGGGTGCTTAATAACTTTTTTGCCTCAGTCTTCACTGATAAGGGCTCTTGTCAGCTGCCACCCAAGCTGCGGAAGGCACAAGCAGGGGTTGGAGGATGAAGAACCACCCACTGTACTGGAAGAGCAGGTTCGGGAACATCTGAGGAACCTGGAGGTGCAGAAGTCCATAGGACCTGATGACATGCATCCGTGAGTTCTAAGGGAACTGGCAGATGAAGTTGCCAAGCCACTTGCCATCGTATTTGAGAAGTCATAGCAGTCTGGTGAGGTACCCGATGACTGGAAGAGAGGGAACATAACCCCCATTTTCAAAAAGGGTAACAAGGAAGACCTGGGCAACTACAGGCCGGTCAGCCTCACCTCTGTGCCTGGCAAGGTCGTGGAGCAGATTCTTCTGGAAACCATGCTAAGGCACATGGAGAACAAGGAGGTGGTTGGTGACAGCCAACACAGCTTCACAAAGGGAAGATCGTGCCTGACCAATTTGGTGGCCTTCTATGACGGGGTAACAGCATCGGTGGACAAGGGACGAGCAACAGATATCATCTACCTGGACTTGTGCAAGGCATTTGACACTCTCCCGCACAACATCCTTCTCTCCAAACTGGAGAGGCATGGATGGACCACTCAGTGGATAAGGAATTAGCTGGATGGCCACACTCAGAGAGTGGTGGTCATCGGCTCAATGTCCAAGTGGAGACTGGTGACAAGTGGCGTTCCTCAGGGGTCCATGTTGGGCATGGCTCTGTTCAACATCTTTGTCAGCGACATGGACAGTGGGATAGAGTGCACCCTCAGCAAGTTCACTGACGACACCAAGCTATGTGGTGCCGTCAACACGCTGGAAGAAAGGGATGCCATCCAGAGGGACCTGGACAGGCTGGAGAGGTGGGCCCATGCAAACCTCATGAAGTTCAACCAGGCCTAATGCAAGGTCCTTCATGTGGGTCGTGGCAATCCCAAGCACAAATATAGGCTGAGCGGAGAATGGATTGAGACCAGCCCTGAGAAGGACTTGGGAGTGATGGTGGACAAGAAGCTCAACATGAGCCGGCAATGCTCCTTTGGGGCCCAGAAGGCCAACCACATCCTGGGCTGCATCAAGAGGAGCGTGGCCAGCAGATCGAGGGAGGTGATTCTGCCCCTCTACTCTGCTCTGGTGAGACTCCACCTGGAGTACTGTGTCCAGTTCTGGAGCCCCCAACATAAGAAGGACATGGACCAATTGGAAAGGGTCCAGAGGAGGGCTATGAAGATGATAAGAGAGCTGGAGCACCTCTCCTATGAGGCCAGGCTGAGAGAGTTGGGGCTGTTCAGCCTGGAGAAGGGGAGGCTCTGGGGAGACCTTATAGCAGTGTTCCCCCCTCAAGGGGGCCTACAAGAAAGATGGGGAGAGGCTGTTCAGTACGGCCAGTTGTGACAGGACTAGGGGTAATGGTTTTAAAAGAGAGGGAGGTAGACTGAGATTAGATATTAGGAAAAAATTTTTTACACTGAGGGTTGTAGAATACTGGAACAGGTTGCCCAGAGAGGTGGTGAATGCCCCATCGCTGGAAACATTCAAGGTCAGGCTGGATGAGGCTCTGAGCAACCTGATCTAGTGGGGGATGTCCCTGATTCTTGCAGGGTGGTTGGACTAGATGACCTTTCAAGATCCCTTCCAACCCTAACCATTCTATGATTCTATGATTCTAAATGATGCTAGAGTCATAAATACAACCACACAGAATAACTGCCTGCTTCTATTGCCTATTTAAAAGAATATGATTTTATTATAGCAACATAAGCCAAAGTAAGACAAATTACCAATAGCCACCTGGTCATCAGGAAGACTGCTGTTAGAGCTAAACAAGCAGAACTATAACTACAAGGTCAAAACCAGTTCAAACAAAGAAGACCTGGCAAGCATCAGCCCTGAAGTCACACGAGCTCACTACACATTTTGTGCTCTGATACTCACACTGGCAGTATTGCAAAGTTCCTCCATCAGCCACAAGTCTTTAGCAAGGGTGAACTGGGACACATGGTCTCTGGCTGTTGTGGTTGCCTATCTGACTCTTGCCTTCCACCTAAATAGCTTGGGTCTGTCCGTTTTCTCAAGTTTACTGTCTCCAACTACAATAATAGATAGTGCAGACATCCTACTGTTACAGTGTCATTAACAGCTGTTTTTTTCAGGTTTCTTGAGGGAAATTTTAGCTCTGGAAATGTTCTGTGACTGCCATAATTAATGACAACTTGAATCTGCCAGTATTTGTTACCAAGATCTTGCTGTGGAGACTTTCCAGGAGCAAGCACAATGCATTATGTACTGTAGTAAACACTACACTAAGTTCTGTAGCATTTGCAGGATCCAGGTTTTTTTTTCGTATTAATCAAAATGTGTGTGTTGCATTGTCTTACTGTTGCAATTTGTTTTCATGTGAGATGCAGCAGAACCTTGTCTCAGGCAATCAATGCTAGGGAGTCCTATGACAACTTGCTATGGATTTGAGAGGGGGACCAGCTCTCATGTGGAAACTTAAAGCACTGAAGAATAAAAGTTATGTGTGCATGAGCAGGCAGCATCCAAAATCTAGTTGGAAAGTATTAAAAAGAAGAAAAAAGAGGAGAGTAATAAAAAGGATACAAATATCTTTACTGATAGTGAATGACCGGGAAGGATATACATAACCTCTTGATCAAACACTGATTTTGTTACTAGTAGGTGAAACCAGTCCAAAGTTTTATGCAACAAGGACACACATCTGAAGACAGGGTTTCTTTCTGGGGATGACCTACAGTTTTGACTTTCACTATGCATGTAGGTTTACCTATGCTGCACTTCATCTGACATATACCAAAATAGATCACAGGTCTCTAATCACCAGGGCATATTCTCCATTGCATTGACTTCACACAATACTGGGCTAGTTCATAGAATGAAAGAACTCAGCTTCTAACTGTAGCACTCAGAAGCAGCAACTTCTATGTCCCCCTTAAATACACTTGCTGGTGATGCAAGCTGACTAATGTATGTGGGAGAAGATTAGTGTGGTACACACATGATATCTGGTGGTGTGGTTTAGCTACAGTCTGCAATCTACCACACAGCTGCTCAATCACCCTGCCCCTCCCCAGGGGATGGGGAAAGAATCAGGAAGAAAAGAAAACTTTTGGGTTGAGATAATGACAGTTTACTAGGATAGCAAAGGAAAAGATAATAATATATATAGTATAACGATAATTATAATAATAATAGAAAAAAACCCCAATGATAAGATTAATAATAATTAAAAAACCAAACCAAAACAAACAAAAAACCCAAATGATGCACAATTTCTCACCACCCAATGACCCAGACGAATACAGCCCATCCTGAGCAGCAGTCATGGAACAAAAAAAAAACGCCTGTAAACAATCCCAAAATGATTCTAAATATCGAGAGGAAAAAAAAGAAGAGCCAGCTCACCGACCCAGCCCCCCACTTAAGTACTGAGCATGACATTTATGGTATGGAATACTCTCTTTGGCCAGTTTGGGTCAACTGTTCTGGCTATTTCAATCCCAGCTTCCTGTACCTGCACATTAGCAAAACCTGGGAAGACAGACAGTGACCTTGGTCTCTTTAGGAACAACTAACAACATCAGTGTGTTTATCAACATCAGTGTGTTTATTAGTTTGAATCTGCTCTGTACTCCAGGTTAGAAGTGTAAAGACAGAACAAATTACACAGGAACAGAATTTCTGCCTTGCAGTCAGTGGGAACAATTTTTGGTATTTGGCACAGCAGGCCTATAGGAAAGCATTTGTTATAAATAAACCCAGGATGAACACAGAGGGGATCCTGATAGGAACTGAAAAAGTGCTGGGCAAGAAAGATACTGCCTTGTGGTACTCAATGCTGCTCAGTATGCAGTGGGATTGGCCTGGATCATCCAAACCAACACAGTTACAGTCATGTAAGTTGAAAATCTTTGCTACAAATCCAACTGGAATAAGCACTGCCTAGACAAATCTTGAAACAACAAAATCTATTTCTGTGCCCTAGCTTCTCTTAGTTCCTAGCATCTGCCTTGTGCCTACCATCACTGAAATTCCTGCAAGATTCAGTTCCTATTGTACTCTCTCATGCTGTAAGTTTAATCCTTCCTTTTGAACAGTGGAGACACCAGAAATATGTGGAATCAGTTTCACCATTTTTATAGTCAGTTCAAAAGGATAATAGATGGCAGGGCTCTTATCAGATCAAATTAAAGGACCATCTAGCCCAGTGTTGCCTCTAATAGTGGATGTACTGGGAAGACAGCAACTGGGTAAATGTAGTGGGGACCTACCCCAGAACACTGTCCAGCCTCCAGTAGCTATGGCTTTCAGATCCAGACATGTTACCTCTGGTAAACATGAGGATTCTCTATTTGGGTACAAAGGAGTGTTTATGTAAAAAAATAATTAGATACGGGATTTGAATAGAGACTAAAATTTATTACTAATCGGTCTTGTAAAACTGGATCTTCACCCTCAAATCTACATTTTGTATTTAACTGGATTTGTCATTCAAAACAAACAAAGCTCTGCCATTTTATAGGCTGTCCAGAGTAATAGGAGAGTTTAAAAGGCTGTGAAAGTCATTGTGTGGAGCACTCTATGACTTTTGCTTCTCTAGGTCCCAAAAGAAGACTCAAAGCCATTGAGTGGAAAGCCTGGATGATGTATGATTTGGGTGAATAAAGAATTTTTGATGTATGATTTGGCATGAATAAAGAATTTTGACCCTCTCTCTTGTGATAATGATGAGTGAGGGCTATCAGGATAAAATTGCTATAAATCATGCTCATTGTAAAGACAAGGGGCCTGATTGCAGTCAGCACTAAAATCTCTAGCATATTTCCTGGGAAGCACTCACTTGAAAGTAGAATTAAAAGATCTTGTACTAGGCAGACTCTACTGGGGAATTTGCAACTCATTGGCTGTCCATTTGTGTAACTAGGATACATAATATTTAGAAAATCTTACCAAAAAGCTGTTGCCTACTGTCATTGCTAGCTTTGGCTATCCTTTTATGCAAAGAGGTAGGCAAATTCTTTCTGCATCCTACACCAATGAAGTTAATGTGAAGTTAACTTCTGAAAAGGCTGAGCAAAAAAAGACAGACCTTTCTGATCCTCTCTTTGGTGTGGGCAGCTCACACTGTTTCACCAGTGTCTCACATAATCTGTTCACAGTAGGGTCTTTTTACTGTTCTGGGATCCAATATGCCAGAGATATCTGTAGGACGGCATCCTTCTGTGAGGTAAGCACAAATGGCGTTTGCCTATAAAATAGCCACAGTCTGTAGCACATACTTGTCCTTGTCAAACTGTTGCAGAGTCTCAGGGGGACGGTGCTGACCGTACCTTTTGGATTAGTGTTCTCCCCCAGAGAAAATCCCATTAGTGACACATTGTTCTGCAGGGCACAGTGTCCTGACTAAAAGATTGATTTTGTGGGTATGGATGTCACAGCCAAAAGGTAATTTCTGAGGAGAATAATACTAATGTAGCTTCTGGTTCTTTTGAAGTGGAGAGGTTCCAACTTTTGCCTTAATATTTTGCCTGTGCGTATGAATTCTGGCAGATGATACTTTTACAGAGCAGTACTCTTTTACCTGTTTCCCTCATGAGTAGTTTTGTGGAGAACTGTTGAGTTTCTCTGTCCTGACATGGTGCTGTAGCACATTTTATAGGATGCCCTGAAATGGATACATGCATGCTTCCTTGTACATTATGAGTTATCTTGATCTGCAGCTTTTCATGTGTCATTCCTGAGGAAATTTTGCACCTGCAGAAAATTAAAACATCTTTCAGAAATTTAAACAGTGAGCTTGCTCATAATTCACTGTCGTCAGGGAAAAAAATAAAAAATATCCTATAGAAAGGCAAAGGATAAATTAGTAATATAGAAGAGAAATACTGCTTTTCCCCTGCTTTTTTACTTTTTCGTGGTAACTGACTGTCCTAAAGTGCTCTTGAAATCAGGAAAACAACATGGAGAATGTTTGACTTGAAAGCATTAGTTATTATTGCAGGCACACTGGGATTTATGAGACAATCAACAGTCCAGAATTTCCTTAGCACTCAGGAAAAGGCTTTGGGAATATTTTTGTTGTCCTTCTGTTGCTCTTGCCTTTTAAGCTCTGAGCATAGTTGTCGCCTGGGTGCTATGTTCATTTTGTGAGGTGAGGTGTCGTAGTAATGACAGCACAGTCCCTTGCTGTACAAAGTGGACACAGAGATGATGGTTGCCCTTTAGAGCTCAGTTTTTGCTCACATACCATCACGGTATCTTGTACTGAGGCAGATTCCAGGATGAGGTGTCTATGAATGCATAGAGATCTGTTTGATACAATTCATCAGGAGTGTCAGAGAATGAGAAGTAATGAAGTCTTCAGTTGCTTCTTTCCATTGCAAAAAAGCACAATGCTATGTCTTGGACCAAACCTTTACCTGAAGGATAGTGCCTACAGGTTTGGATCTTAATTCCTACACTTAGAAGGAGTACTCTCAGAAGCACAAACTAGCTGAAATTGAAAGAGACCTCTTGAGATCTTCTACACAAACTCCCCTGCTCAAGCAAGGTCAGCTTGAACTGGCCAGGACTGTGCAGTCAGGTTAGGGAATATCTCCATATATACTGTTGGAGGAAGAGAGAAACTGTTGTCCATACGTGTTGTGATGGCAAAGTACTAGTTTATACTAACTGAAGGAGAGGAAGGAGGAAAGTGGCCAGGGTCCAGATATTTGGCAGAGAAAATCTAAATTCCTTCTTGGAGGCGAGCTAGGGTAGAGTTTCTTCCTTTGAAGGATTAGCAACAGGTGATAAAACAATCGGTCAGATAAAGTAATGCAGAAACAGCTTCCTAGTCACGGTAGAAGGATGGAGGAATCTTCCCAGGCCTAGTTCTGATGGTTATTTTTCCCTAATACAATTCTACTGTATTATTGCTTTAATGAGGAGAAAAGATTTCTCATTTTAGGTTGCAATAGATTATTACAGTATTAATTAGAACTTGTATAGCCAATTTCATTTTTCAGAGATTTAAAAAAAATGTTAATTACTTTATTGGTAATAATTAGCATGTTCCTTGGGAATTATAGTACTTCTTTTTTCTAGTTTGTTTGCCATTGATTTTTTTCATTCAGATGTGTTTCTTATTCTCACTCTGTAGTTTGGATGATGCATTTTCACTTGGTATGTTAAAGTTACACTTAGTTTCTTTCCTCTGTCCTTTTTGTTTCTGATAAGATGGGTCATGGGTGCAAGAAGGAGTATGGATGTATGATGGACTGACTGTAAAAATGAGGAGTGACTTCCAAATATTGCTTTAAGAGCCCTGTGAACAGGAGACCTCTCACCACAAGTGTGGAGTTAATCTCAGTCCTTCCATACAATGCAGCTGGTGTCCCATGTATTTTGTTACCTTTAAGCATTCGTAAGGAGTGGTTTAGGGGTTTAGAGGAAGGGTGGTGGTGATTATGTTGGGTTTTTTTCCCCGATAGACTGCTATTCTGCTGGAATGGTTGCAGTGTTCTGTGAATTGATTTGGCCTGTTGTCTCCAAGGCTCTTGAGTGCCCAGTATCTAGATGCATGGCCAGGGTTTATTCAGTGAAATTTGGTAAGTCGTTATGATGTGAAATTAGGAGTCCAGCTTAGCTTCTACCATGGTTTGTTCTGTGGCGGTGAGTGAGGTTAGCACCAAGTGGTGCTGATGAGCTTGGCTGATTAGGAGGAGAGTGGAAATATTTCCTTTCTCCATTGGTGGATAGATTTCACATTGCCTTATTCCCAGATGGGAAGGTAATACCTTGATGTCATTCCTTGACATTCTTAGGAAGTACTTGCTGTTGAAGAAAAATTGTTTAAAACAAGGCCTTCATGTGTTACAGTAATACTTTTCAATTATGTCATTGTTAGGTTAGGAGATGCAACATGAGTTGCCCCTCAGATCTTTGCTGTCTGGACCAGTTGCAAGGGAGCATGAGCCAACGATGAGAACTGGGGAAAGCAATGGGCAACTACTTGCATCTTCAGGAATATTTCAGGTCACTGCAGAGATTTATGAGTGAGTTGGTCTGCAATTGTTTTCTACTGGAAGTGGATTTTGGAGAGGTGTTGACTGGTAAATGATTCAGGGATTGTTCCTTTTTTGAAAATATTACTAGGGATGCACACTCTGAACTTCTCTTCTGGTGTAAATCTTTCCCTTGCACTGACAACTGTGGGTAGCAGGTCTGTGGCTTTCTATAGGAAGCTAGAGCTATAGCCACTGCCCACTGCCTCTTGGGGTAGAGAAGGTCATAATCTCTGTCTGTCTAGGTGCAAATTTCAGTTCATCAGTCTTTCCCTGTCTTCTGCTTTTTACTTAACATGTCAAGAGCTTTCAAGCTGGCCTGGTCTATCTAATCTGTTTACAGCTGGAAAACAGGGCTGAAATTGAGCATGTTCCCCTGTCAGAGGGAGAGCAGAAAGGGTTGGTGTGGCATATTTGCATACCGCACCAACGGTCGAGGGTCACCGGTTGTCACCGCAAGACAACTTACAGACCCACCTTTATCGGGATTCCATCCTGGGGAGACGCGTTGGGGTCACCACTTTTCGGCTCTCTAGCCAACAATCCATCCCAGGACACACCAGAACCTCGCCCCGGGGAAGGTAGAGCACCACATGAATACCATCAAGCTAAGCCTTCACTTTAATCCTGCACAGCACAGTGTTAAATACCCGCACACCCGCTGCGCACACGCCCCCAGCGCTCGTGAACCTATCCACGTGAACCGCCTCTCCTGTGCACACATGCAGCCCATTCCCGCCAGCAGCCTCATTGCCGGGCTGTAAGCTCTGCCTAACAACACTCACCTGCTTGCTAACATGACCCAACACTTTTTGCAAGTTTTGAATACTTTTGTGAGTAGATTCCGAATGATCAGAGAGATTCATGCAGCAAAGCTCATCAAAATCCTGACAACCATAATTTTGTGCTAATAACAAAAAAAAATCTATTGCTGATCTGTTCTGTTACCAACCCAACTACGCCAAAGACACTGCCAAGCAAGAGGATGATTATCAGCTGGGTCAGAGCAGAGAAAGGAGGCAGGCGCAGCACCTTCAGGGCGCCCCTGTTGTTAATAGAGTGTGCTCTGGGCCACTCTTCTCTCCTCCGCCCTGAGCCACCTCTGTTTATCCCCTCAGCAGATTCAGTGAAAGAGTACTGAGTAGACGTTGCTGCATGCATGGCCAACGCATACAACAAGGCCTGACTAGACATTGATGCACGCGTGGCCAGCGCACGCAACAAGGCCTGTCAAATATGTGCTCTGCAGGCTAACAGGGGTTCTGTTTTGTAAACTAGCGTAGCGTATAGAATCTACATCAGTCAGCAGCACTGATAGTGCTGATGCAATCGCGTTTGCTTAGCAAGCCAACAGTCCAATTTATTTAGCGTAGCTAACGCCTAGGCACTTGCCACAGCAGGTACAAAGATTGAAGCAGCAATAATTTCACTTAGTTTTCAAAACTCTATATCATCTTGGCAATCATATTCAAAGCTATGTGTACTTTGTTTAGGTCTTTTATGCTGTCTGGATTTTGATATATTAGTGCTCACATGATTCCATCATGCTGTGTCCTTGCAATGTATAGGTCTTAAAGCATTTACAATCATTACCCCTCTAGTAACATTAGCTCCTGAATAGTTAAAAAAAATAGACAGAAGTCCATCTTTACTGATCCCAAAGGTTCCATCTCTTGTCGTTCAGCACTCAGCATTCGCGGCTGCTCTTGTTTTACACAGAGTTGCCGTCCTACTGTATCTGGCAGGTTGCCCAAGCATGTTCTGAAAGGCTTATTTGCAGATGATACAGACAGACAAATGGTGTCCTGTCCTGTGGCACTAGCCATAGTTACCCACACGTTTGTTCTTTCCGTGATGTCCATGGAGCTGCCATACAGCTTGTTAACAATCCAACAAACGCAAGGCGGCTTGGAGCACTGGTCATACCCATCGTGCAGGGATCCACTTGTTCACTGCCCCTGTAGAGACACAAGCATATCCTTTCCCCCACGTTATAAGAGGGAATGGTCCTTCCCAAATACCTGTTTCCAGATTCTTAACCATCACGGAAGCTTGCCCTTGGATGGCCTCATGTACAGTAGATGATCCAAAATGCTTCTGTATTGGGGAGGAATTGTCACTCCATCAATTTAGAAAATTGAGCGCATACATTGCTTTTGCTAACTTTTTGTTTGCAGATTTTCCTTCCATTTCCGTTTTTTTTTGTTGTTGTTGTTGTTGTTTTGGTTTGGTTGTTTTGGGTTTTTTTGGGGAAACCTATTCATTTATTATAAAACTAGCAGGACACCTCCCCCCACCCCTCCCTCTTCCCGAGCTTAACCCCCCTTAACCTGAGCGGGACAGGACGGGGGGGCAGGGCAGGAAGAGGGAATGGGGGCCACGGTCAGCCAATCACATGTTGCCTTGTGCTGCAGTTTACTAAGAGGAAACCTACAATAATAATAAAATATAAGAACCTTAATGTATACAAAATGAACAATGTACAATTTCTCACCACTTGGTGTCCACATGACCGATAGTCAGCCTGCCTTTGGCCCAGCTCCCTGCACCTGCTCGTTAACGAGACTTGGAAAGGCAGACAGTGTCCTTGGTCTCATTAACAACAACTCTTATCATCAGAACATTCTTATCAGCCTTCTTCACATACAAAATTCAAAGCTTCTGAGAAGAAAATTAACTCCATCCCTGTTGAAACCAAGACAGTATTCACCCCTTATTCCATAGCATTCACTTCATGCTTATATGTACACACACACACAGATTGCTTATACCTGTCTAGGAAATTTTTTTTTCTTTTTTCTTTTTTTTTTTTTTTACTTTCCTCTGGACAATTATCTGTTAATTTCTCTGTTTGCACTGCGTGTCCATTTCCACTTAAAGATCTTATAACTTAACACTACGCCTTGCACGCAACAATATCAACCTGGATGTATCACTTGTTCTAACAGGATCGACCACACACACCAGAACATGAAACTATAGTACAAATATAGATCAGCTGGAATAAGCTTATGTCCACACCAATAACACTGAACAGTAACAAAAATATGACACTGTTGACACAAAGGACACACAAACACACACTAAAAAAGCACGACACCGTTGACACAAAGAACACACACACAAACACGCCACCTCTAAATGAAGAAGTTCCAAAGACTGAAGGCTCCTTTTCTGAATCTATGGGATCTGGATCAGAGGGTTTTTCCTGGGTTGCTGTTAGTCTTTGTTTCCACAGACAGAGAAACGGACAGGGTAACAGGTGCTGTCAGATCCTCTTTCTGCGTGTGATTCTTGAAAGCTTCAAACATTACACGCCATGCTGGTAATAACTTTTGAGCAGCAGGGTCACCCCACGTTGCACAGTCCCACAGTTCAACACTTACACTGTCTCAGGTGCCCATCATGCAGATATTAGAGATGGTAGCATCTGGTACGTGCGCGGACACCCAAATCAACACACTCTTTGGGTCAGTGTTATTAATAGCACAGTTCTATTCCTCTAACATTTTTGTTAGAATTGTTATAATTGATTTATATTCCTTTGAAGCAGTGCTTCTCGTCGTTCTGGTCTCATAGACCATGGCTCTTTACCTGCCGCTCTTTCCTTGGTTTTGGGGACTGCAGCTCTTTACCCGCTGCTCTTTCCTTGGTCTTGGGGACCCCTGCTCTTTACCTGCTGCTTTCCTTGGTCTCGAGGACCGCAGCTCTTTACCCAACGCTTTTTCCTTGGTCTTGTGGACCATGGCTCTTACCTCCGCTGCTTTTTCCTTGGTCTCGGGGACTGCGTCTCTTACCTCCGCTGCCTGCAGCTCTTGTCTCCGCTGCTTTTTCATCCAGCCAGGGGCTGCCACCAGTTGCTCTCTTTCCGCAAGTTAATATCCCTGTTCAGGCACCATATGTTGCAGTAAGGGCACGGACTCCGTGGAGGGTGTTCCGGAGACCTTTATTATCCATCAGCATAAGTCTTTTATATTTTTTCTAAGTTACATGCGAAGTGCAGGCACTTAATCATCTAATTCAATTGGCTGCAATATACTGTTGATGCGCCTTAAGCTTCATTTGGATTGGTTATAAATTTTTAGTTGTCTTTACTATTTTTTGCCTTTGGTATTTACTTATCTTGTTCTCATTGCTGTTTTTTGTTATTGAGCAAGTGGTGTTCAAGGACATGGCTCAAATTCTTCAGTATCAGACAGCTGTGCTGCACTCTCTGTTCCCACAATAGTCCTTAATGATCTAGGTGGAACTGGGAAGAATATACTGCCAGGAATGGTCTGTGGTGGTACTGGCAACAGGAATGTATGCTCCATTGTGTGTTACAGGATCAGTCTTCTGGAATAATTTGGCATTCTTTTGTGGCTGTTAATGCTGTTTGTGGTGCCTGGTGCAACAGAAAGTTGCTAAATCTAGCAACAATAACCATTCCTGAGAATAGCTACCTAATAACGGCAGTTTGCGCAGCAGTTCACGAGGGCAGGGCGCGTCAGGGAGGGCGCCGACCCGGGGCATTTGCTGTTCCCGACTCTCAGGGCACCATGGCCAACACCCGCCTGAGAGCAAAGGCTGCAGCTCCGGCCGGGAGGGCTGCACCGGCTCCCCCTGCGGCGGTTGATGCCTCCGTGCAGACGGAGCAGCCGAGGGGAGAGGCTGCGGTGCAGACCTCGGGCTGCAGGCAGTGCCTGGACCCTGCTCCCGGGGCACGGACAGGCGGCAGACCTGGCTGCAGAAGGAGTGCCCAGCTGGAGGAGCTCCTGCGGCAGGTGGCTGAGCTGCAGGAGGCGGCCAGGAGGCTGCGGGATTTCAGGGAGGCTGAGAGGGAGCTGGATTCCTGGTTCCAGGCACCGTCTGCACCGGAACCACAGCACCCGATCAACCAACCAAAAACCCTCCCACTGACACACAAGGTAAGTAAGCAGGCAGAAGATGCCAATGAATGGAAAGTTGCAAGGGTAAGGCGCAGCAGGAGGAAGAAGAAGCTTCCCTCGAACCCCAAGGTGCCCGTGCAGAACTGCTTTGCCACTTGCTTCTGCAAACATATATCAGCTGCACTGTGGCACAGCATCCTGCATGATTTGCAGCCAAGTGTCACCTACATGGACATGGATAGAACCTGAGACTTAAGCAGGTGCCTAAATAAAATACAAAATTCCTGAGTATACATATGTCCCTTCTTCCCTCTCCAAGGAAGAGTCCATGAGCTGTAAATGCCTCTTTGAAGAGAGTTTGTATTACATAAATAGCTCCACAAAATGTGCAATACAAATGAAAAGCACTTGTGTCAGTGTTCGACAAAGCATGACCTGGGGGTGCCCTGTAATTTTGTCACTGAGCAGATGGGGGTGTGAAGGATTACTGCTTGATGTCATATAGACAACACATTGCACATCACAGAAGAATCCTCACAGCTGAAGTTTCATAACTGTTAGTGGAAAAATATTGATGAAGCAAAATGTAGCCTATTGAAACAGTAGACTTATATTATGAGAATATTTTTCAAAATGGAACTGTTTTCCAACTTACTAACTTTTGGGGCTTAAAAAAGATACATTTATGTTCTTGCAAAAGAATGAAGTTGTAATAAATAAGCAACTTATTTTTTTTTTTCTGTTCAAGTATGAAGTCTCTGTGGATAAAGAAAATGTTTTATCATGGGCTTCAAAGATCTCCTTGTCCTGCTGCGAAGTCTGAAGGCATTTTAAATTTCTGTTGTGACCTTCAGTTTTACCCTGAAGTGCAATGTTAGCTTGTGTACTGAACTCCAAAGTGCAGAGTCAAAATTATACATTTGTGTGAACCTACACTTATTCATGACAGATGCTGACTGCATACACACACCACAAAAGGCATTGTGTTTCTCTCAGGTTACCACTTCAGATTATTTCTGTTAGTGGGCATTGATAAACATTGTTTCACTGCTAGATTTTTCCAACCTTTGATCAGCAAGTCTTCTGACTTAATTTTAAAAATGTTCACTGCCTATAGCTAAGAGTATATTATCTTTTAATCTTTTTTTTAGTAATTTTATTCACATGCATAGAGTGAATAGTGAGCTCTCAACTCTTTACAGGAAAAAATGGGCAGATTCTGAGTATTGCAGCCCATTCTGTCTGCAAAAATGAGACTAAATCCAGTTGTAGTTGAGGTTGCAGAAGAACTGAAAATAACAGTCCTTCCTACTAATTATTCTGGAGGGCATTTGTTAAACATCTCAATGCTAAAACTGTCCTTTTGATATCTTTCCTTATGCCTGCAGTTTTGGGTTTTAAATGAGGATCCTAAATGTATGCAATTGGCTATTGACATGAACAGTATTTGTTTCTCTATATAAAGCTATAAATTATGCCTTTCCCTCCTTAACCCTGCATATCGTTTCTCTGTACAACTACAGCTTTACAGGTCAAGAAGAAGAACAGAGCCAAGTACAGCAGGCCACACATTGGATTATTATTATTAACAGCAAGCAAGCTATAGCCTTGAAACGAAGCTGTTTGTGCTGTCATGTCAGCCTTGCGGCAGTGACTGTTGATTCCAGAGCAAAGGTACAAAAAGACTTAGCCTGAACTAGTTCCCCTGTAGCAATCGATGTATGTGCTTGTCAGCACTATGTTGCACTGCAGAAACATGTCTTCACTGGTGACAGTGATGTTAAAGACAGTCTCTTTCTCCAGCGTTAGCTTATCCCAGTTGAAGCTTGAGGGCTTGAGATCTCTATGTATCAAGTTTTCTTGTGCTGAAAGCTTTATATGTGGTCCTTGAGCTCCAGTGGATCTCAAGGCTCGCGGGCATGGGAGCAGCAAAGTGGTGTCATAGCAGTACTTCTTTCATGGATAACTGTGTTTTGCAAGATGCTAATTACTGCTAATTATTTTCTTTCATGGCCTGGGGCAGGGAAAGAGAGCACTCCTAACTCTGGTTCTGCATCTGATGACCTTTTGTAGATAGCCACAGGTGTGTTGCTCTTAGGAATTCTTCTGCTTTCTCTTGGATGGGTTGGGTGGTCAGAGGGCTCCCAACTGGCTGGGTACCACCTGCGTTCAGAAACATTGCTAATATCACCAAGAGCTTGGAAAGGAGTGTGGTGGAGGACCTACCTTGGCTAACTCCTAGCTGGGTTTATCTGAATAAGCTACTCTTACAAGCACACATCTAGGTAGGTAGAAGAGCTCTGCTGCCACCAAAAATACTGGCATCACGTCTGACAACAGTATTCTGTTGTCAGACCACTGAGGATAAGGAGAAGGCTGAGGTCCTCAACGCCTTCTTTACTTCTGCCTTTAATAGGCAGATCAGTTATCCTCAGGGCACTTTATGCCCTAATCTGGAAGTCTGGGATGCCAGGCCAAATATACCCCCTGTGGTACAGGTGGAGACAGTTAGAGAGCTCCTCCTCCATCTGGACTGCCACAAGTCCATGGGACCGGACGGGCTCCATCCTAGGGTGCTAAGGGAGTTGGCGGGGGTGATTGCCGAGCCGCTCTCGGCCATCTACCAGCTCTCCTGGTTATCTGGGGAGGTGCTGGAGGACTGGAGGCTTGCCGATGTGACTCCCATCTACAAGAAGGGCCGTAAGGAGGATCCGGGGAACTACAGGCCTGTCAGCCTGACCTCAGTACCCAGGAAAGTTATGGAGCAAATCATCTTGGGTGAGATCACTCAGCATATGCGTGGCATCTAGGTGATCAGGCCCAGCCAGCACGGGTTCACGAAAGGCAGGTCGTGCTTGACCAACCTCATTTTCTTTTACGATTGGGTGACCAGACTGGTGGATGAGGGAAAGGCTGTTGATGTGGTCTACCTGGACTTCAGCAAAGCCTTTGACACGGTCTCTCACAGTATTCTCCTAGGGAAACTGGCTGCCCGTGGACTAGGCAATTAGATGTTAAGGCACAGAGACCGGGGTATACCCTTCTTTGGATAAAGAACTGGCTAGGGAGCCGTGCCCAGCGGGTAGTAGTTAATGGAGTCAAGTCCAGCTGGCTGCCTGTTACAAGTGGTGTCCCCCAGGGGTCGGTACTTGGGCCCATCTTGTTCAATATCTTTATTGATGACCTAGACGAGGGGGTTGAGTGTACCCTCAGTAAGTTTGCAGATGACACCAAGTTGGGTGGTGGTGTTGATCTG
>WHYT01017075.1:322099-336349 GCA_009806455.1 Tetrax tetrax | reverse complement strand
CAGGACCCGAGGTAATGGCCACAAGTTGTACCAGAGGAGGTTTAGGTTGGACGTGAGGAAAAACTTTTTCTCCCAAAGAGTGGTCAGGCACTGGAATGGCCTGCCCAGGGAGGTGGTGGAGTTGCCGTCCCTGGCAGTGTTCAAGAGGCGGCTCGATGAGGAGCTACAAGATATGGTTTAGTAGCTGTGGGAGCAATGGTAGTGGGAAGACGGTTGGACTAGATGATCTTATAGGTCCCATCCAACCATGTGATTCTATAATTCTATGATTCTATGATTCTCTCCTCTTACCTACTGCAGTGCTTAGGTTCACAGCAAAGAGAGGTCAGTGTAGCTAATAAGCTGTGTTTGTATTCTACCTGAGTCTATAGGAGAGGAGATAGGAACACCAGGACCAAACTCAGAGCTGCAGAATTTTCCATTCAAAGTCAGCTGTTGCTGGAGTCTCATGTTATCTTCTACTTACTCCATTCTTAAGTCTCCATTGGGCTACTTCTGGTTTTTGATTTTGACAGTAATGATATATTGACTCATAATTGCATTGAGCATAGTCAATAAGGGATGGATTGGGAAAAAAAAAATGGAATAAGAGAGCTTAGTAGTCATCTTTGCTCTAGGTGAGAGACCTCATTGTGATGCTTCCATGGCAGGATTAAGCTACTTGAACAAGCCATTGAGTATTGCACACTTCTAATGTGAAACAATCAGTTTGATAATAATTCAGATGCAGATCTGTTGAATACAAGGGTCCAATGAAAAGACTATACCTGCATAGAATATCTATTTATCACAAGAAAAAAAATGCAGCTTTTTAGCATGATTTTGGAATCTCAGATGATTAAGTAGTCATTTTATATAGTAGGTGAATATGGTGGTCCTTTTTTCATGACTGTGAGAGATACTACTCTCTCCACCTTAAAATGCTTAAATTAGAGTAGGATGCAATCCCAGTTGCTTGTGCTGGATTTATTGCTAGGGAATTTAGAACTATATACTGTACTCCTTGCCCATGGCAAACCTGTACCATAGTGTAGTACTCAAGTTTTTAAGCATGGCTGTCTCCTTAGAGTCTCTTTCAAACCCCAACTTTTCTGTGGCTCAGATAAAGCAACAAATGTGGCTGTGGCTCTTAAAGAAAGATGTGTGGAGGGCTGCTTTATAGCCTCCTGCTGTACCCACCATTCTGCAGGACAGCAAGAGGGACAGAGTGTCTCTGGAGAAGAGGTTTAGTAGACCTAAAACAATAAACAGCAGTTCCCAAAGGAAAAAGTACATTTCCATGAGGTACAGTTGATGTTTGAGCAATCCTGACCACTATTTGCAATACTTGCTTTAGAGCACAAGAGAAGGTAACATTCATACAGGTAATGAATGCAGGGTGAATGAAGCTGTGTTGCTGTTCCCATGTAAATCCAGATGAATTCAAGGAGCCAGAGTAACAATCCTGCACAACCATTTGCTTATCTTTTTCACTAGCTGGGCATTTATAAAAATAAGTTTTGTTTCAAGACTGTGAAGCCGAAAAGGCTAAAATAAAAGAAACTTAATAGTCCATGTAACTATTAAGCAGGTATTCTTTATTACAGTGCCGGGCACACAGGGGATCGCTCCTCCAAATGTGTGCAACATGTTAAGGAACAGGTACAGTACTTATGCACCATAGACATGTGTATTCATAGAATTCCCACGGACTAGGTTATATATTAATTAGGTTTCCGAAAAATCATTATCATAGGTTTCCTCCCGTGACAAGTTATTCCCCGGTCTCTGTATCCATCTCGTGTCTGTCCAGAGTCACAGTCTCTCTGGTGGTCGTTCTCTCCTCCTTATCACTGTGTCCAGCTGCTTGGGTTCAGACCTTTGTCCTGCTTTGTTCTTGCTGCCAGGGTGATTTCTTGCTGTTCCCAATTTCCTTGGTTATTCCACCCTATCAGTTCGTTCTAAACTTCTTAAGTCCCCTTATCTTGGTCTCAGCCAGTGTGTCTGTACCCCCTCAGGGTGTTCCCATCTAACTTATCTTAGCTCTTGCTAGTGCACCGCATCCTGAAAGTATCTCCTTAGGTTAAGTTTATGACTCTACTGTTCTTTCTCTCAAGGTTAGTAAATCATTGATCACTATTTATCAGCTTGATTCCTTAGTATTAACCTCTTCTTTCAGCCCCCCCCCCCCTTCTAGAAAATTAGTAAATTCTTTTACTACATCTAATTCTAGTACAATGTTTCCCTATCTAGCATTTTCTCAAAATATTTGTTAGACTCAAGTTTCCGTCGTAGTTGATTCCCCCTCCATTCGCTGTAGGAATTTCCTGTATTCTGAAAATACTGCAAGCTGCATCGAATTGCTATATGAAGGATTATGGACACAAACCTTAATTCACATTCTACCTTTTCAGTTTAAGCTTTAGGGGACCCTGAACTTCAGAAGCCCAGAGTTTTCGTGGTGCCTTTTTTACCCTAGTGTGCTGTATCCAGGCATTCTGCTCTCTGATCTTGATCACTGTAAAGGAGTTGAGGAGTACCTGGTATGGTACTTTCTGCTGTGGTTCCAAGGTTTTTTTTCTGCAAGAGACTTTACATGTACATGATCTCCAGGTTGTATATCATGCACAGGTTCATCTAGACCTCTTTCCCAGGTCCCAATCACATGTTTTCCAATTCTATTGAGCTGTTTTCTCAATGCCACCATGTAGGAAGTCATAATTTCGTTCCCAGGTTGCATAGACGTCCCCCTCTGTATTCTATGGGGTCGTCCATACAAAATTTCAAAGGGGCTGAGTCCTTCCTTTGCCCTTGGTCTCCTTCATATACGCAAAAGGGCTGAAGGGAGAGACTGAGGCCCTGTCAGGTTTGCTTCTTGTCCCAATTTCATAATTTGCCGTTTGCCTTTTTTTCCATTTGGCCACTCGACTGAGGGCGATATGGGGTATGAAGTTGCCAATCTATACTCAAATGGTGGCTAACTTGTTGTACTACTTTTGAGACAAAATGTGGTCCTCTATCAGAGGATATGGTTGCTGGAACCCCAAAACGTGGTATTATCTCTTGTACCAATACTTTAGTTACCTCCCGAGCCTTAGCTGTTCTGGTTGGGAATGCTTCTGGCCAACCTGAAAAGGTGTCAGTTAATACCAGTAAAGTTCTATAAAATCAGCCTGCCATTGATGTCCAAGCACATTGCCTCTTCCAGTCTGGCTCATTTCTGGTTTGGGAGTATTTTTAAGATTAGTCTGGAGGCAAAGATCACACTGTTGAGTCACTTGTCTCACCATGGTATATAAATTTCTAGCCACAATTTCTCTTATTAAATGTTTATACAGACCTTCTGTTCCCCAATGCCTTTTTCTATGTTCCTCCCGTATCAAGTGCCACAGTAAACAAGAGGGAATAATCATTCTTCCCTGTGGTGTATAAGCCCAGCCCTCTTCATTATATGACCCTTCTAAGTCTGTAATAAGTTTCTGATCGTTCTTGGTATATTCTGGCTTACCTAATAGGTAGATTTGCCTATCAGGAGTTAGAGCCCCTTCTATTTTTACCTTTGTTTTGGCCACTTGTTTTGCCTCTCTGTCTGTCAGCTCATTCCCTTTTTCCAAATCTGAGCTCACTTTCTGGTGTGCCTTAATGTGCACAATTGCCACTTTCTCAGGGAGCTGGACAGCTTCTAGTAGCTTCAGAATTTCTTCTCCATGTTTGATATTTTTTCCCTGGGAGTTCAATAGTCCTCTTTCTTTCCAAATTGCTCCATGTGCATGTACAATTCCGAAGGCGTATTTTGAGTCCATATATATGTTCAATTATTTCTGCCTTCTGTGTGGAGGTGTTCTTGGGCAAAGGCCCTGATTCTATTACCTCTTGACTGGTGGTGATGGCATATACCGCATGTCGATTGCCATTTAAGACATAACTGCTCCCGTCTGTGAACCAGTTTTCCCCGTTTTCCATGGGGCTGTCCCTCAGGTCTGGGTGGCTTGCGTATGTTGCTTCGATGGTTTCCAAACAGTCGTGATGCACCGGTTCTCCTCTGTTCCCGCTAAGAGAAGAAGCTGGGTTGACAATGTTAGTGACCACAATTTCCACATCATCCTGTTCTGTCTCAGAAATCTTTGTGGAGAGAGACAGTGCCCACCCTTTGCTTCCAGTACTGCTGATACTGCATGAGACACCAAACCAGTCATTTTGTGGCCCAGAGTAAACTTTCGGACTTCCTGTGTGTTCAGTATCATGGCTGCAACCGCTCCTAGGCATCCAGACCAACCCTTTGCAGTCGCGTCTAACTGCTTAGAGAGTCAGGCAGCTGCCCGTCGATATGGACCCAGATCTTGTGCTAATATTCCCAGGGCAATGCCCTGCTTCTCATGAGAGAAAAGAAGAAACGGCTTACTCACATCTGGGAGTCCTAAGGCCGGGGCTGACATCAAAGCCTTTTTCAGTAGCTCAAAGGCTCCTTCAGTCTCCTTGTTCCACTTAAAGTGCTTCTACTCAGTGGCTGTCAGACCCACAATTGGCACCACCCATCATTCCCAGAAAAGTCCGTCACTCCTTTACTGTCTGAGGCCTCCGAGTTTAGCATATTGCCTCTTTGCGGGCCTGTCCCAAAGTTCTCTGCCCTGCACTAATTTCATAGCTCAAATAATTCACTTTACGTTGCATTACCTGGGTCTTCTTCTTGGACACCTGGTATCCCTGGGGTCCCAAGAAATTCAACTGTCCATACCATACAGTCTTCCTCTGTTTTGGTGGCGATCAGGATATCTATCATCCACATACTGCAACAATTTTCCTTCCTCAGATGGGTTTTCCCAGGATTCTAAGCCTTTCACAAGCTGATTGCCCAAAATGGTAGGACTATTCTTAAATCCTTGCGGCAACACTGTCCAAGTGAGCTGGGTCTTCCAGCCACTTTTAGGGTTTTCCCATTCAAACGCAAACAATTTTTGACTGGCCTCATGGAGAGGGAGGCAAAGGTTAGTGAATCATTGATCACTATTTATCAGCTTGATTCCTTAGTATTAACCCCTTCTTTCAACTGCATTGTTGGCTCCTTCATTTATGTAGTATTTCTGTAAGCTGATGTTTATCTAGAGCTGTGAGCCATTAAAATCTTACTTTCCTCATCTTTCATCCCTAAATGAGGATGTGAAACCTGAAATTGAGCAACATTTAAAAATCTTCTATAGAAAAGTTCCCAAAAACCCCATTTTCTTCTGGTTCAAAAGTGTTCCATGCCCTTCAATTTTCTTTTGACTCTCCTGCAGTAAAAAGAAAGTACAGAAATGGCATCAATTATTTTTCTTGCCCAATTATCTCATGATCCCTTGAGCTTTTCTGAGTAATTCTATAGACGGAAGTAACTCCATACCATGCTGAAAAAATGTGTGGATCAATAGCAGGAATGGCCTATATATTAAAAAAGGTGAGAGAAAGAGCTACTCATGGAAGACGGAAAATAGAACAAGCACAGCTTGTACAATCAAGGTTATAAGATGACTTGCAAGAGATCTTTGCTCCCTTAGTGTTTAGCAGCACCGTGGAGCTTTTATCCCCTGAAATAAGTTACTACAGAATTCTGCAAGAAACTTTACCTTCCTTCTTTTAAAAATATTTTTGCTGAGATCTGCTTCTTCAAGAAGGATTGTGCAGGTCTCACTATGAGGGAGACTGAACAAGGCACAAGAACATGAATGAGGCTCCAAGAAAAAAACTATTTAAACTGCTCTCATCTGTTCTCCATGTCTGTGAGTTCTCTTCTAAGTGATACCAGAAGAGTGCTGCTGCATGTTATATGAGACAAGGTTATGTAGACTAGCCTTGATGGAAGACCACGGAATTTGATGGCAGGCTGGGTAGCCATTGTGACCTCTCATCCTGATGGTCTTGCCTTGGGATATTTCAGTGAGATCTTTAATGTTCTGCCTCATAGGAGGGAAATCTGGCCTTGTTCTTGCTTTCAGATGAGGTAAGTGTTTAGATTAAATTATAATTGGAAGTTCTTTTGAATATAGTAATAGTGCTACTGTATTTCCCTTATGTTTCTTGTGCTGTTTGAATAGGAAAGACTCCTAGGTGGGAAGTCGCTCAGTGCAGGTGCAGGACTTTCAGACACCCCTCATGTGAAGCTGAAAACACGCTCCTCTGCCTCTGTTTCACCGAGGAAGCCCTTGCAGCCTGGGACTCCTCATTTGCACCTCCATGCAAAAGACCTTGCAAATTACATTGTTCTTGTTCCACAGGGATATGTGTGTGTACTCCTTTGCTGACTCTGGGCCAGCTTTGGTAGTGCTCAGCAAAGACAGGAACTGTGAAATGTGCCACACACATGGCACATGGCACAAAAGTGTCTTTTGTCAAAGACACTTTTCAGGCATTGACAAAAAATCCTGTTACCTCAAATGATGTAAAATCTGTTAATAAGCCTGTTGGGGTTATCACATGGATGATTTCAGAAGGAGTTGCGTTTCTGAAGTTTTTTTTTTTCTTTTTTTTTTTTTTTTTTTTATTTGAGGGAAGGTAGTCGGTTTTGGTAGCTTCTATTCTGAAAGTCCTGAAGGCACACTTTGCCTTTTACTGTCTGAATTTTTCCCTCCAGATAGATTTATCCGTTTGGGGTTTTATTTAAGGTCCATCAGTGCTGCATCCTAGATGAAACTCCCACATAGAACTGAAATAGCCCAAGCTGCAAAGAGAAGAGAGAGTTGGTCTGGCTAGGAGGGACAATGTTTTTGTGTGGGTGAGTGTATATGATATGTTTCTGTCTGTGGGTGTACCAAGAAACTGCTGATAGCAAACCAAATTTAAAGAGTTTCTTTCTAGGAGTGGTATTGTGGGAACAGAGAGTGTAGTACAGCTGCCTGATATTAAAGAATTTGAGCTATGTCCTTGAGTACCACTTGCTCAATAACAAAAAACAGCAATGAGAACAAGATAAGTAAATACCAAAGGCAAAAATAGTAAAGACAACTAAAAGTCTATACCCAATCCAAATGAAGCTTAAGGCGCGTGAACAGGATATTGTGGCCAATTAGATGTTTAGGTGCGTGCACTTCGTGCACTGAGGAAAGTTATAAAAGACTTATGCTGACTGAGAATAAAGGTCTCCGGAACACCATCCACGGAGTCCATGCCTTTACTGCAACATGGTATGACTGGAATCACTGTTGTTTTTTGGCTATGGAAGTTCTACAGCTTCTCATGAAAACTGTCTTCTCTACTCACAGTCTAACCACTGACCTTCGGGGTTGAAAAAACATGACAAATCACTGACAGAAAATATGTTAACATTTATTCAAGCAGAACTTGATTGTATGTAATAAGCTGAGGGGTAATGATTTTAAAATAGAGGGAGGTAGATTTAGATTGGATATTAGGAAAAAATTTTTCACAATGCAAGTTGTAGAGCACTGGAACAGGTTGCCCAGAGAGGTGGTGGAAGCCCCATCCCTGGAAACATTCAAGGCCACATTGGATGAGGCTCTGAGCAACCTGATCTAGTCAGGGATGTCCCTGCTTCTTGCAGGGGTGTTGGACTAGATGACCTTTGAAGGTCCCTTCCAACTCTAACCATTCTATGATTCTATGATAATTTGAGTAACAGCCCATTCTAAAGAACATTTTTCTCTGTCCAGTGATACCGCTGTAGCTGCCAAGAAGCATCACAGCACCAGTATATTACTATCTGCTGTTAACCAAGTGACCACATTTCCTGACGTGTATTAAGAAAATAAGTGAAGGTGCATTAATTTATAATATAATTAATAAATTAATAATAATGAAGATGCATTAATTATGTATTATTTTAATTACTGTAATTATTTCTAAGGAGTTCCTATGTTTTCTGGTAGGTAATTTCATCAGGTACAGTATTATTGCAACTGTTTAAACATCTCTTGCTGCTATGAAGAGGTTCACAATGATATTCTGTCAGAACTCAACTACATGGGAAAGGCTTGTGTTGATTGTTGAAGATTTGACCCCAGTCCCTTTAAAACTTTGCTGTGGGAGGATGCTGTGTTTCAGTGATTGTTTAATTCATGGACAGTCTCAGTGGTCTTAAGGAGTACCATTACTTCTTGCCAATAGGCTCCTATGGGGATCTCCTTCAAGGAGACATGCCTTCCTGGGAAGTCTGCTGGGGCAGGGGGAATAGTTTGCAATCTCCCACCCAACCACTGAAGAAGCAACTGATCCAGCCATAATGTCTTGCTAAAATATCTAGTCTGCTGGTTTGGTTGGGTTTTGTTTAAATAAAAAAAAAAAAAAAAAAGTTTTCTTGCTTTAATACTATTAAATAAATTCATCTGACTTTGGTGCTAGCATAACGTTTTGAAGCTAACTAGCATAACCTGAGTACCTTGGAACACAAAAGTCCACATAGGAAGCAGCATTTAATGCCACTGTATAGTAGCAGAGATAGATGTCTTGCCTCCCACCAGAGGGAAAAGTCATTTTGTCCTGACTTCTTCAGTCTCACTGCTCTCTTTAGATGGGTTTGAGCGTGCTGCCAGTTGTGAAAGACTCTAGGTGTATGCATTGAACATGTCACCAAAGTTAGTGTTGTATGATGTTGCTCTGATCTCTGTTAGCTTTTCTTTAAAACTACAGGGATATTCCAGTCAGGAGGATTGTCTGACAGGCTGATGTTGCCTGGGTTTCCTGGATAGGTTCATCATCCTCATCAATGGGAGACCATGGGGAAGACTCTCCTTTTCTAAGGTGGCAGAGAAATCTATCACCCACGTTTATTTAGGAAATCTATTAGAGCAGCAGAGATTTGCACACTTAGTAATATTCTTTTGATTCATATGTTTCTTTCTGTGCCAAAGTGAGTCATTTATTTGAAGCAGGGAAACAGGACTAAAACAATTGTAAATCCCAGGCAAATAAATATTGTGGCAAGCAGACCTGCTCTCAAGTTCTTTTTTCTGTTGAAACTACAAGGTGCATATGACTAATACCAGGATGCTGCAGTGCAGATGTGCTCATGTGAACAAGATGCCTACATCCTCTTCTCCATCAATAGATATCCAGTCAGCAAGTCCAGAAGAGAATTCTCCTACAGGACAATCCTCCACTTGGCCAGGAGAATCTCATAGCAAGCTCTGTGACTATCTGGAGTAGATCTCCATGGGCTGGGAAGGGAACCTGGGCAGCTGGCTTGTGACATCTGGGCTAGTAGAGTCTGTTTATAGCTGCACCCTAGCTGGGTCACAGGGATCAGGAGGACAAGACAAGCATTTACCAGGCATTATTGATCAAAGCAGGAACAAAAGCCACTGCATTTATGGTATACAGGAAGTTGTCTTTGCTTTTTGATTGTGGGGTTGCATGGAGTGTCCACCTGAGAATGAGTTTGCTCCCTTCCAGGTGTAGTTACAGAGATGTGTCTCAAAAATGGCTGCCTCTGGTGGGTTTACAATGCAGACAGTGAAGATGATCAAAATTCCTGAGAAGAAATGGGGGTACCGTGAAGTTTCCTCACAAAGGTGCATACAGCAGCTATAGGACGGAGGCGACAACAGACTGTCCTGTTATTTTAATCTCTGTTAATTCTGTTAATCTTAACCTGTGTCTTAATCCCTTGCCCAGCCATAAAAGGAATTATCTTTTCTTCTAGGGAAAAGTTTACAGTTTAAAAGAACAATTCACACAGTGAATTGGTTTTTATTTTGGTGTAATGCAGCTGAAACCAGACTAATACAATGTGTCTGAAGACAAGGTAGAGTGTTTTTTAACTAGGATTGCACACACTTTGCAGCATAACTAAACGTCTGTGGCCTTCCAGGTATCATGGAGTAATAATATCTCTCCAAAAGGGCAGTCAGATTTGCATTCTCAGGTGGCATCTCAGTCTGGTACACCAAGATCACTCCTCATCATGTCTACATAATTTTCATTTCTGTTCCTATGAAGCTGCCTGTACCCAGCAGAGGCACAGTGGTTGAATACCCTCTTAGTGCTGGATGCTCAAGGGTGATGATTGTTTTTAATTCCAGCTTTTTGCTTTTTCCCCCACTGCCTTGTAGCAGGAATTACCTGGCAGGAGTTATGTAAAAGGAGGCTCAGGAACTTGCCTGCTCTGTGTTGGTCTCAGGAACAAACATGCCTCCTCCTGGCCCCTCTTTGCGCAGCTGCAGGGCCTTGAGAGCATGACCTGGTGCTCTTCAGCAGTGGACACAGGCATCAATGTGGGATGGAGAAGGGAGAATGCTCTTTCAAGATATCTGTTTGTGAAAATGTCTGCATAAAGTATGTGGAAGTGAAAGCCTAACTTTTACCTTTGGAGGGATCTGGGCCAGTAAGGTGATGAGCTGGGTTAGTCTGATTGTGTGTCCCCCAACCCAGGGCATCTTTTTGGGACAAGCTGACCGGGACACATTGGCCCTGCTCACATTGTGCATCATCAAATGCACACAAGGTTGAAGTGGCAAGTGTGCTACTTAAACACATATGAACATTGTAGTAAAGCCTTTTATAACAACATGGGAATACAAATGATCTTTGAAATACTGCAGAAAAACTCTATTCTTTGAGCTAGTTTTCTAGTCTAATCTTCAGCGAGGCCTGCTTAGGTAAGCTTTCCACTTTACCAGAGAATCTATTTGCAATCAACAGGAGTATTGCTTTTAGCAATGACTGAAGTAATAGTCAGCCTTTCCTAAGGGCCCATGTGTTTACAAAAACAACGGTAGAAGTGCTTAATCGTGGTTTGAGTGTTGCAGTCACACTGATGCACTCTGATGAAAAGGAAATCAGTCTCCTGCAGAAGGTTTGTGTGTGTGTAACTGAGACTTTTTTAACCTTTCAAAACCAAAGTGCAGCAGACTCTTTCAAGACAACTCTACTAGCTTTAGGTTTCTTTCTGGTGCTAAATCTTACCCACAGCTCAGAGGTAGACAATAACCTTCCCAAAGCTTCTGTCTTCCCACATTTACATTGTATGTTCATCTTAATTATCTGATCATGTACCACGATTTTGTAGTTCTTGACTTGAAATGGTGTCATCTTATGATATTAATAGCTATTTAGCTTACAATACACTTGTGTATCAGAAAATAATTGTTCATGCTGCCTTGTAGGCTTCCTGAGAGGTCACAGAGCAGAAAGAGAATGAATGAAAGTCCATCAGGGAATATAAATTATTTCACTGGGAACTGTGCCTATTATTTTACAACAGAGGAGGTTTGCAAACTAATGAATCAACTGAAGTGAACATTTCACTCTTCAGAGATACTAAGTATAGTAAATTGAATATGCATGGCATAATAAGAGGTGAGAAGAACACTGATGCATACAGATACTGCTGACAAGCCACAAACAGTGTTTGACATCCTTCACAAATTAGTTATAAAAAGCAACCTGAAAAAGCCCTATTGGGTCATTCTGAATAACAGATGCATATTAGCCTAGTGGCTGTTTCTAGTTTGTAATAAAATGAAAATTGTGACTGGCAACTTAAAAAACAAAACAAAACAAACACAAACAACAAGGCTAAGTACTGGATCCTGCACTTGGGTCACAACAACCCCATGTAATGCTGCAGGCTTGGGCAAAATTGCACAGTGGAAAATGACCTGGGAATGTTGGTCAACAGCTGGCTGAATATGAGCCAGGAGAGTGTGCCCAGGTGGCCAAGAAGGCCAACAGCATCCTGGTTTGCATCAGGAACAGTGTGGCCAGGAGCAGGGAAGTGATCATCCCCCTGTACTTGGCACTGGGAAGGCTGCACCTCGAATACTGTGTTCAGCTTTGGGCCCCTCAGTACAAGAAAGACATTGAGGTGCTGGACCGTGTTCAAAGAAGGGCAGTGAAGCCGGAGAAGGGTCTGGAGAACAAGTTTTATGAGGAGCAGCGGAGGGAACTGGAGTTGTTCAGTCTGGAGAAAACGATGCTGTACAGTCACCTGAAAGGAGGTTGTAGCAAGGTGTGTGTTCGTCTCTTTTCTCAAGTAGCAAATGATAAGACAAGAGGACACAGCCTCAAGTGGCAGCAGAGGAGGTTTAGATTGGATATTAGGAAAATTTCTTCACCAAAAGGGTTGTCAAGTACTGGCACAGGCTGCACAGGGAAGTGGTTGAGTTACCATTCCTGGAGGTATTTAAAAGATGTGTAGACGTGGCACTTAGGGGCATGGTTTATTGGGACTTGGCAGTGTTAGGTTTACAGTTGAACTTTATGATCTTAAAGGTCTTTTCCAACCTAAACAATGATTCTATGGAAAAAGAAAGAGCTTTATATATCCAGGATAGTGTCACTGTGGGTCTGATATCTGATCAGGCAGATTTCATCTGAAAATTATTTCTGTACATGCCTTGCATAGGCAATTTTATTATTCTAGTTAAAGTAGTATAAAAAGTACTTAGGACCAATACAAAGGAAGAAATCATATACGAACTGAAGAGTTTATTTAAATACATTAATTGATACTTGTAAGATGGAAAGATAAAATAGAGGAGTGACTTATAACATCCATTTGTTGCACAAATGCACAAGTGCCATTGAGATTAGATGTTGGTTTGTGTGCAAGTACTGTACTGCTCTACAGAGCTAGAGAGAAACTATGACTGAGATGAGATGGAGACTTCACAGAGGGAAAAGCACAGAGATTAAGATTTTGGCCAAAGAAATTATGCTGATGGGGCTAGCATATGCTCTAAAATGCATATTTTCTTTTGTCTGCCAAGGGAAACTCTCTGGCAGCTTGTAAAGTAGGAAAATCATTATGTTCTGTGAACACAGCTATGTACCTCATTCGGGTTGGGGCTTCATTACCAATCTGCAGAGTGAAACGTTACTTTTGCATATGTTTTGCACTGCTATCTCAGAAAAATGCAGGAAAAGTCATTCCTGGAAAGTTTTTGTGCCTCCACATGGATTTATACAAAGTTCGAAAAACACCTTTCAACATCAGCCTTTAAAGTCTACCTTGAGGTATGTAAGGGAAATGAAACATTACCATAGTGGTGAGAAAAGGCATTTGTCTCTGAAAGCTGGAGTTCCAAATACCTCCAAATATAATTAAGTATTTCAAGTACCTTTGCACAGAGTTTGCACAACTTACCGGTTTTTTTTCCTACAAGAAGACCTCTGAGCAATGCAGTTTGTCTGGCTGGATACAGAGGGAGAGACAGAAAGATTGAAATTAAATAGAGGCAGAAAAAGCTGAGTCTGAGGAGAGGGAATGGCTGTAGCAAAGGTCACCAGAGATAGTAAAATAAAAGCTTCTTTGTCTAAACATGGACAGTCAGAGCAAATGCTTGCTTGTTCAGGACCCTCTTCTGAAAAAGGTGCAGGGAATGGCAAAGCTTGAGAGTTTTTTGGTGTTACACTGTAAACACAGACCAAGGTGTGGTAAAAAATCCCAGGATCTGGAAGAAGGAAAGCTGGACAATAGATGTTGTCCTGATGACCAGTCTAATGTCTTGATCACCAAAATGATCACCTGGTCTGATCACAGTGCTGATTCTGTGGATAACTTCTCACTGTTACCTCTGTCTATTTTGGTACTTGTTACATGGGACGAGTCTCAGTGAAGCCTTTTTCTACCTACTGGCTATCCTCAGACCATGTGTTTCCTGGTTAGCTGATGTAGGGAGTATTTTAGATCCCAGCGTGAGCACTTAGAAAGCAGAAAGGACTGAGTCAGTCAATTCCACTAGGCTGAGGAATAGGAATGACTACAGATGCTGAGAAAATGACAATTGGACCAAAAACTTCAGAAATTGAGACGGAGGGAAAATGAAAAGACTGAAAGCAGACTAAGTATGTATTGCAGTGTGGTAAGCACTACAGTGGTCAGCTAGCTGTTGTCCACAGCCTTATTCACTGTTTTGCCTTCAACTCTACAGTACTTTGATAGCAAGTCAGAAAAAAGGCTGATCAGGCTGATCAGAGTATCAGGCTGATCCCTGGGTCAAGGGATAGACCAGACTTGTGTCTCACATTCTCATTTATTTGGAAGGTAATCTAACTACTTTGTGTGTGGTGAAAAGGGACAAAATAAAAAATCAAATCCATCAATTCTTTGTTTATGAAAGAGGAATCACTAATGCATTTCAGTAAGTGTATTAGTTATAGTTAATTAATAAATTGTAATGGTTCGTTTGGAGCTATTCAGTACTAAAGTATAAACAGTATTTCGTTTGTGCAAGTACCACTTTGGAATATCATGTGATACCCTCCTGAAGGGTTGTTACATTTTTATTACAACTTTAACAGGAGGAAGTCAGGGTTGTTTTTTTGTTTTTTTTTTTTTTT
>WHYT01017075.1:191544-315733 GCA_009806455.1 Tetrax tetrax | reverse complement strand
TCCCTGTTGGTGAGCACGAGGTCCAGCATGGCACCCCTCCTTGTCGGCTCCTCTAGCGCCTGCAGGAGGAAGTTGTCATCCACACATTCCAGGAACCTCCTGGACTGCCTGTGCCCTGCCGTGTTGTCTCTCCAACAGATGTCGGGGTGGTTGAAATCCCCCATGAGGACCAGGGCTGGTGACCGCCGTGAGGCTGCTCCTGTCTGGCTATAGAGCGCCTCGTCCGCTCTGTCTTCCTGGCCAGGCGGCCTGTAACAGACCCCCACCGTAACATCCCCCATCCGTCCCTGTCCTCTGATCCTGACCCATAAGCTCTCTGTCAGCTCCTCCCCCATTCCCAGGCGAAGCTCCACGCACTCCAGCCGGTTGCTGACATAGAGAGTGACACCCCCTCCTTGTCTTCCCTGCCTGTCTTTTCTAAAAAGCCTATACCCCTCCATGTTGACGCTCCAGTCGTAAGAGTCGTCCCACCATGTCTCCGTGATGCCAACAAGGTCGTAGCCCTGCTCGTGTGCACGCATCTCCAGTTCTTCCTGTTTGTCCCCCATGCTGCGTGCGTTGGTATAGAGACACTTTAGCAGGGCCCCCAACAAAACCGACTTGCTGGCTGGAATGACAGGTGTTCTTTTGTCTCGCAGATTAGGTTCATTAAGGAGGAGAGAACGATCACCAGAGAGACTGTGACTCCTGAGAACAGACACAGAGATGGACACAGAGATGGACACAGAGACCGGGGAATAGCCTGTCATGGGAGGAAACTTATGATAATGTTTTTTTGGAAACCTAATTAATATATAACCAAGTCTGCGGGAATTCTATGAATATGTATGTCTATGGTGCATAAATACTGTACCTGTGCCTTAACACCTTGCACATGTTTGGAGGAGCGATCCTCCGTGTGCCCAGCACTGTAATAAAGAATACCTGCTTAATAGTTACATGGACTATTAAGTTTCTTTTATTTTAGCCTTTTTGGCTTCAAGGGGAAAAAAAATCTTTCTGCTGCTGAATTCTGCTTCATAAGTAGCTAGCATATTACACTGGGTAGCTCTAGGTGAAGAGAAGCTTAAAAAGATATAAACTTTGTGGAGTATTGAACTTAAATCAGTTTGATCATCAGTGGAACTATTTGTTGTGGAGAAGCCAGAAATTAAAAGTGTTACTGGCATTGGTCATCAATTATTTATGCGCAGTAAAGTTTTAAAAGGCCAGATAGCTTTGCCTTATGCAAGGCAAGAGATGTTAAATATGTATACATGCCTTTCCAGAGGCAGAGGGAGTCCTGAATGGGGGGAAGGAGAGAGTTGGCATCATGGTGGTTTTCTCACATTCTGGCAGGGATTACTTTCTCTTGTTCTTTCTCTAGGCGCTACCAAAGACATGGGGAAGATGCTGGGTGGAGATGAGGAGAAAGACCCAGATGCTGCCAAGAAAGAAGAGGAACGACAGGAAGCCCTCAGGCAAGAAGAGGAAGAGAGAAAAGCTAAATACGCCAAGATGGAGGCTGAAAGAGAAGTTATGAGACAAGGGATTCGAGACAAGGTAAGCTTTCAGCACACACTTGGCAACTCATAATGCTCAGTGGAGAACTACTGTTTTCAGCTGGTTTGTGACCAGTTCCCTGAGCAGCTGGATAGAGCTGGGTGATTACTTTGCCACAGTGAACTTTCTAATCCTGTGCACTGTCCCTCGAGCTCTGTCCTTGTTTAGAGACACCTCTCACATGGAAAAGCCCTGCAAAGTTGAAAGAGAGAGTGAAGGTGAGGTGAGAAAAATGCCTATTTTTGTTATAATCTCTTAAATGCTCACATTGTTTTAAAAATTAGAGGTTTCTCTGTCCCTATGTGGGTGCTTTCCAAGCTTGCATTTATGGTTTGTGAGAAGGGTCATAATTCAGTGTGTTTCTGAGAGATACAGTCCAAATATCTTCTGTATTGCTTCCAAGACTTTCTTTGTGTTGACAGATTAAATGGGACAAATCTACTCTGCTTTTCATATTTAAGCTTCTCATAGGAGATTCATATTTCAGCTTCTCATAGGAGATTCATCTCAAAGAGAGAGAGTTTCCTTTATCTGAAGGACTTAACCATTGGGAAGCACTGTCTTCTACTTAAGTTGATTCTTGTAATGATACAATTTGATGTCAAAAGGAAACTAGTAATTGTGAGGATTCAGAATAAGATTGAAAAGAAATGTACAAAACAAACCTTTACTAGAGCAATGAGCTTAATTTAAGCGAGCTGAAGCCATTGTTACCGTACCTTAGCTTTTAGGGATTGATATGTGGAGGGAGAAAACAGTTTTGCTGCCTCGCCCTCAAGACCACGTCAAAATTTTCTCTTTAAAATAACTTAGTTTTATAGTAAGAGGTCCTGGAGCTCAGATAACTTGGAAAGAAATGCGGGTAATAGTTAGAGGAGGGGTTTCTGATGATGAAGGCCTGTGTGTTGACTTACATCACATGCCAAAGAGCTTTGGAAAATACCTGCAGACAGAATGAGGAAGTCCTGCTCAGTACAAGAGAGGAGTATTAACTGGCCCCTAAGTACATGTCTGTGAAAAATCTTCAAAGTCTCATTGCAGAGCTGAGAATCACTGTCCATAAACAAAACTATGTCTGCACTGGGCAGAACTTCTGACCCAATCCTTATGATTCAGGAGGGAAGCATGGATAAGGATGAATTGTTCTAGTGGCATAGTGCACCGTGTAAAGAGTCTACCTGTGACACTGCCAGAGAAAGGTATTTATATGATCATTTAGAAAAGGGTATTAGTTACCAGACAGGCAAATTCAGAACCCCTATCTGGTCAAAATTTGTTGGTTTTATAATGTATTTAATCAATATATATATAGATATCATAATATATTAATATAAACATATAAATGTGTGCAATATATGTTTAATGTATGTTTACAGGTGGAACTGTTTCTAAGCAGTGACATAGATCTGCATTAGACATGAGAGAAAAAGAGTAATGAGTTTCTGAGTTGCAGGCAGATGGGCTTATGACTTGTTTTCCCTGGTAGCTGTCTCTTCTTCTAGACCACTGAAGTGTTCCCAGAGGTAGAGGGTTGCATTTTTCTTGCTGTTGAGCAAACTGCTGTAAAAGCATTTAAGAAATCTGAAATGCCCTCTGTTACAAATCCAAGGTGATCTACACTAAAATTTGCACATTCATGAGTAGGATACATACAGCCTGAGCTTGAATGAAACATCCAGCCAGTGGGGATTTCCGTGGTATAACATCAGCTATCTATACTTTGCTGAGTCAGGCTGAGTACTGGGTGGTGAAGTCTCTTGGAAATGCATTGACTCCTTAACTATATGGCAAAGGGTTGGCTCTGAAGAGAGAGTAAACAGGGATGCTTGTAGGAATGTTACTTCACCTCAGTCAAAGCTCTGGATTGCAGTTTTCTAGTGATGTGGTGGGTTACCTTTGAGATTAGCAAGAGGAAGTCACGCTTTGGAGAGTGCATCCAGCTTGTGAAAACACAGGAGCTCAGTTCCCTGTGGTTTTCTTTCTCCTGTGGATAATCCCAGGTAGCATCCATTTGAAAGATTAAGCTGTTTTCTGCAGAATCAGGGAAGATGGATAAAGCTGTAGAAAGGAGCTGTATTTTTTTTAAGATGGAGAGTTCCATGAAAGGGAGAGATTACTTTGTCCTGACAAAAAGAGGGATTTGATGATATGCAAGACTATGTCCAAGTATTGTGAATTGGTGGCTCGAAATGTGAAACAAATGTTGAAAGAATAGAAAAAAAGGGAGGGATTATTTCCTCCATTACTTGTTTATTTAGAAATTTTATTAATTTCTTTGCCAACTCTAGTAACAGCAGAAATACAGAGAAGGAGAAAACAGAAGTAGAGATTCTACAACACAAGTTGTAGTTAGCAGGTATGAATTAATCACGTAAGTATTAAGTATTAGAGATCTCTCCAACGATATTTGCTCATTTCTCGGTCACAAAGTTACTCCCTTAGTGCAGCTGCAGGATGTCAGGAAAACAGACTAGGGAATCATGGCTTCAGCAGTCAGTTAATATGGTAGATGAGGCCTACAGAAAGGACTGGCTCATCATGTTTGTTGTTTTGGCCTTTTTTTCCTGGCTCTTCAACAAGTGTAATGGATAGACTCTCTTATTTAGGACTTCAGGAAATGTGGGAGCTATGTCAGAGTTTGAAAAGATGATGACAGATGTCACAGATATGTTCCAGCGTGTGCTAACTTCAGGTTTTAAATCCAATCTCCAGTGTTGCAGCTGGGCATAGAAATGACTTAGGGAAAGGGTAGAATGAATTATGCAGCAATCAAGTAATTTTTTTTCCTAAAAAAAATGGGCAGCATTTTCATTCGGACATTAATTTTTAAGGATGACATTTGAACATGACATTTTGAAATAAGTGGACCACCAGTTGTCTGCCAGCTCCTACTCAATATTGAAGTCCAGCATCTGATACTGAAATTTGATTGAAAGAATGTAAGGAACATAGCTGGGGTGTACTCACTTCCCTTTGACACAAAGGTACACATATGCGACTTGCTTTCTGATCTGATCTGGGTTTGATCTCAAACCTACTGCCTCACAGGTCTTCTGGGCCCTACCACAGCAGTCTATGCGGAGAGATGCCACACCTGGCCAGCACAGGCAAGACTGCCAAGAGGCCTTCACTGCCCTTGGGCTTAGTAGGCCAGTACCTGTTGCCAGCACCATGGTGGTGGGGCTGTGCATAGATAATATCCCTGTTACCTTGCTAACACCAAGTACTATCAGCTGACTGTGCTAGAGCAGCCATCTTATTTCTCTTGGATGGAATACTGCCTTCTATAAACGTATGAACTTGTTTGTCTTATATACCTGCATACCTCACCAGCAAAAGCTGATTACTGTTTCATTTAATGATCCGTAGTTATTTATTTATGTAATTAATTATTTCCATCACTGTGGTAGAACTCAGTCCCGAAAATTACTTTTTCATGTAATGATCCATAGTTATTTATTTATGTAATTAATTATTTCCGTCACTGTGGTAGAACTCAGTCCTGAGAGAGCCCTAGTACATACTCTGTAATTAACACTTTACCTCTCTCTGCTGCTAGTGAGACAATGCCTGTAGTTAGGCTTCCTGCAAGTCTTACATGTGCTTTAGAGGTTTAGTGTTGCTCAACCCATCCTGAAAAGCAGCAAGAGTTCAAGGCCATCCTCACAATGGTGGGTTTCAACCAAAAAGGATATAAGTGTGGTCCTCTGTCCGAATGACTTGGCTTCAAGACAGAATTTAGGTTTGAATTTAGGTGATGCTTGAGATGGAGCATGAACAGCTTCAGTAGCCATTGTATACTCAGTGTGGCCCATTTTGTCATTGACTAACCTTATGTGCTATGAGGAATAAAGCAGAAGTTTGATTATATTGATAAGGATTCCTGCCCTCCAAATTGAGCATGAAATCTGCATGAGAAGTATGGAAGAGCAGCAAATGGAAAATTCAAATGCTAGAATAATTAAGGTTGTCTCTACAATTGTAATTGGGTGCTGTGTAAAGATTATGGCACAGTGCTTAAGGTGTGGTCATACGTTTATGCTTCTAGGAATCTCAGCTCTCTGATTGCACAAGATGAGGTCAACTGTTTTCTCAATAAGCAGATGTTAAGCATTTAATCTCTGCCCTGCCTTACACTGTGTGTTCTCAAGCTCATTTACTATGCATTATCCAAATTCTGACAGCAATATAATGAATTTCCTGATTTCAGAGTTTAATTCTTTGTTATAGTTATTATGCTTTCACTGACATAGTTGATGAGTTCATCCCAAGCACAGTTTCTTCTGCGATTTATCTGAGTGTGAGACAAAGAGTTTTGTTGAGTTTTTACCATTTGCAAAGTACAAAAGCAGAAGGGTCATTATGTGATTAAAGCTTTGGTGGCAGAAAAATGTTAACATCTTGTTGCATCAGTGAGCCCCTATGGCGCAGTAAGAAATGCTCTGAACTTCCTTGTCCCTTTTCTGGCAATGGGGAAATGTTGAAGTCTAGGGTTTGATATTTGTTCCTGCAGGCAGCATATCACACAGCAGGAAAATGTGCAGTCCTTGTTCTGTTTAAGTGTGAGTCCTTCTGTCTCTGAATGTGTGCCTTTAATTCTTGCCATTTTTCTTCCTGGGTCATTAGATGCTCTCAGTGGTTAGGCAGTAAGATTCTCCGTAGTATTTGGAATTGTCCGTATTCCAGGAAAACCATGAAAACTGTTCAGGTCTTTGTAGATATTTAAGATGTAATTTCTAAGTTTTTCATGGTTTAAGGTAGGTGATATTGGCATTTACTTCTAGAAAATGGAGAACATTTGTTTTGCTGGCAATGGGAAAAGTCCTAAGTTAAGGACCTTGTTCTCTTCAGTGAGAAAGTGTTCTCATAATGCTGCTTTTTTTTTTTCCTTTTTTTTTTTTTTTTTTTTTTTAAATCTTGTTGCTGAACTCACTTTTGGCACTAAATCACTCAGACAAAAAAGCAATTAGGATTTATAGCCACAGTCCTAGATTCTTATGTGAGATAATCAACTTGCAACATCATATAATTATTTGCTTTTAATATTTAATTTCCATATTTCCGTATTTCCATATAGCTGTGAAAATCCTCTTCTTAGGGCAGGAAAAATACCGGAACGTGAATCGGCTGTGTTCTCTGGCAGTATCAGACCTTTGAATCTAAGCGCCAAGCTCGAGAGTTTAAATTTAAATTTGGTGAAACTTTGTTGCTACAAAACAGATTCACAATGTTAACTAAACTCTTGGGTGTTAGCACATCTGTGGGATGTTTCATTCTAGTCTAATTTCAGATGCAGGTATTGCCAAGGGCTTTAAAAATTCCTGCACAAAGGGATGAAATTTCCCTGCCTGAAAATGCAATTTTGAAAATATAGTCTTCCCTGTGAGGAAGAAATATATACTACATTTTTCACTGGAGACTATCAACAACTGAAAAAAGTGCAGAAATTATATTATTTGCATGTCAAAAGGTGAAGGATCTCAAACAAAGAAAAGATTTTCCTCAGCAACAAATCATGCTCTGTAATTCAAATAATAAAATTTGTATCACAGTGAACAAAAACATTCTGTGTGATCTCTTCCCTTTAAATAATTGATATTAAACCAGTGATGTAAATTTTTATCCAGCATTTATGATCTAATGAAGCTGTGGCTACTGTTCAGATTTTCAGACATGTATATATATTGTGTACTTGGAAAGGTATCATTAACTTGATTTTTCTCCTCCTGCTTTCACAGTGGCTTTTGATTCAAGGTAAAAAGCAAATAAAGGAAAAAATTCCTTGCTTAGTTTAGTTCAGTGCAGATACTCTATGTGCTGTAGACCAAAGTGTATTTACAACTGGGTCACAGGCTGTGAGAAAGCACTAGGCCTGGCTATGACACTCCCAGTGTTATGCTTTGCAAGATAGAGATTATATTGTGCCATCCAAGAAGCAGACTGGTGTGGGTGGGAACAGTCAGTAAGAATGCCAGTAAGAGTGACAACTGAGAAGAGTTGCACTCTTTGCGGCAATTAAACCCTGGGCTGTTCTGGTTGAAGAAGGCTGCAAGGGCAATGTCCTGTGATGTTTACTGTGTCCTGGACACATTTGATTCATTGGTTATTGAGGACAGTGGAAGCTAGTGTAAGTCCAAGCACAGTCAGAAGAAGACATTTGCAGGGTGATTGAAGAGCACCTTAACCCTGCAGATCATTTCATATTGGTATTTGGAGGCATCCAAGGGGATAAAGTGATTTGACCTGGACTAGACTTCTGACCTCATGCCAGAACTTGTCCCCCAGACACTTGTATGCAAGGATGTCTTGACTGGCCTGTATGGCCTCTGAGACAGACTCTTGAGTTTCCTCACGTTTTCTCCATAGCTTATAATGTAGCATCAAAATTGTTTCAGGACTACAGCGCTTTGCAATTTTACTGAATCACTCATTTCTCTCCTCTAACACTTTCAATTTTTGGAAATTCCAACCAGGTTTCATTTTCTACTTTGTATCTCCAAAGAAGTCTCCTTGTCTGCAAGGCAGCGACTGTCTTTTGTGAATAGGGTGAGCAAACTGGTCTCCTCCACTGAGCACAACTAGGAAGCCAAAGTTATCTGGTGTGCCTAAATTCAGCAATCTCTCTTGAAAGTTGAAAGAGAGAATGGTGCCTTCCCAGATGTGCTTTTCAGGATAGAACAGGGCTTGATCTACCTGCTAAGGACCTCCAAGGCCAGTATTAAACATAGTAATCTTCAGAGTGATTTTAGGGAATCTATGTAATCCCTGTACTTTCATCTTTATATTCCCTTGGATGTTCTAGGATATGCAATATGTCTTAGTTTTTGTGAATCCAGGCACCTGCATGTATAAAATTCTCTAGGTGGTCTGGATGAAAGTGTGTGTGCCGGGTCTCATCTCTCTGTGTGCAACTAACTGAGCTTCCCTGATGTGAAAAGCTGCCCAGATTCCTTCCTGTGCTGTAGCTTTAGGCCATTTTTAAAATTCAGAGAAGGGAGGCACCATTAGCCAACCATTGAAGCTCAGAAGCAAACTGACATCTTTTTCATCTGCTTACATAATAGTTAGAGGTTCAGTTATTTAGTAGAACTCAGCAAGTTCAGTTTCCAGCTCCACTAATACCTTTTGGAGCTCATTAGTCAGTTTCTTTGTGCAGCTCTGCCTTGCTCTAACTTCGCTTCTTTGTTTCATGGTAATCCAAATCTGCACCAGTAGATGTCACTTTGGATACTTGCTAACGAGATCCCACAGGGTGATGCTTCTGGAGTTACTGAAATTCAGCCTTTTTTTCTGCTGTTACGCACTGACTAGGGTGTCTTGTAGAGTCATTCAGCTGAAATCCTCACTTAAAGAACTTTTGTCTCACTGAGCTGGTTGGCAAAACCTATGCACATTGCTAGCATGGGGCTGAGCAAATTTACCCACTCAGGACTGGGTGCAAAATAAACCCAAGTGGATGACATACAGTGATTAGTGCTGGAATTTAGCCACAAAGGACATCTGAATGGTGTCTCAAGCCTTCCTGGCTGTAACCTGTTGAAACTCCAAGCATTTGGAAAGACAAGAAATAGGGACTCCAACAAATGGCATTCTGCAAGTTCTCTTCCAGTACTATTGCAACTGAACCTCTATGTCTGAACAGCTAGACATTACTTCTCTGCTGGAGGTGCTGTTCTGCCATCTCACAGTCCAATCCACGCTTCTGGCCCTCATACCAGGGTGCCCCGTTACCAGAAGATCTATTTGGAAACTAATATCCAACAATTTTAATTGACAAATTATTCTGTATTCATAATAAGGAACTCTTTAGTACAGCCCTTCTTCACCCCATCAGTTATTTATTTATGTTACCACCAGAGGAGGAAGGCAGTAACTATTTGTAATTAATTGTCTGATCACACAGTACACCTTCTCTCTCTTTTCCTGTGCCTTTTTTTCTGATTGAACTGCTGTTTTAGCAGCATTCCTTTTTTTTTTTCCGAGCTAGGATAGACTGACTACATTGCCAAGCAAGAATGTGTAATCTATGAAGCACTGCTTTATTTCTACAGAGCATCATTGCTATAGGGAAACAGTATGCACAGAGATTATATAGTAGCAAATTTATATGCATAGACACACACATGAATGTGTACAGAGACAGTCTGAAAGGATTTTTTTCTTTGTGTATAGGAGAAGATTAATGCAAAGAGAATGTCTGCATCATTGACAAAGCCTTACTTCATTCCAGTTTCAGTGGCAGTCTGCATTCACTCTGCCATGTCTAGTCCACAGCTGGAGGAAGTCTGTGAGGGACTTGCCTTTCTTCAGGTTACTAGCAATGTTTAACATCTGCATAAAAAGTCTATTGAGTTATAGCTAATTGAGTAGTAGCATTCACAGTCACCCCTATGCTGACAGGTCAAATCCACTACATGAAGAAGGAAAGCTACCTATATATGTGCTGGATCCAGAGTTCTTTTTTTGCAAAAGCTGCAGACTTGTCTTAGCCTGCTTTTCCAGTAGAGCAGGCACAGCCCACTGTCTACCTGAGTTTTGGCTGGAGTCATTCGTGCTGGCTCTCCAGAACAGGAACTGCCCAAAGCTGTGCAACTGGAACTAAGAACCTGTATGGGGAAAACAATGGCAGATCTTTTTACTGGATTTCTGCCTGGACTCCCTGTGAGAAACATAAAGGTAACACTATGCATTCACCTCTGAAATAGGAGTTAGCTCTGTTTCTGCCTTTTTGATAATCCTTTGAGATTGTAAGTGTGGCCAAATGATGTTTCTTGTTCACATCAACCAGCAAGACAAAGCTGTACAGAACAAGAGCTTTTTCCCAAGCGATCTCCAAAATCTATTTTTTAAATTATTATTATTTAATTTAGTTATATAGAATCATAGAACAGTTAGGGTTGGACGGCACCTTTAAAGGTCAGCTAGTCCAGGCCCCCTGCAAGGAGCAGGGACATCTTCAACTAGATCAGGTTGCTCAGAGAAATATACATTATATATTAAAAATATATTTTATCTATGTTATATAATGTATAACATATTATACAATATATTATATTATATATAAATTATTTAATTTAATTATTATTAATTTTTACTTAGCAGTACTGCTTGTGATTTGCAGGTGGAGAAATTGAGCAACTTACCCAAAATCATGGAGTGGTTGAGTAGAGAATTGATTTCCTGAGCTGGACGCCTAGGTATAGTCTGACCCTTGTGCAAATAAGGTTTTTTCTCCTCCCAAAAACCTAGGCACCTCCATGGGCAACAGTCCATGACAGAAGTTCACGACTTAGAAATGAATACCATCGCAGAGCCTGTATGACCCGCATTCCCATTGCTACTAGTGTCTAGAAGTCGCTGCCATGCCCACAACCCTTCCACTTGGAATTTCTTTAACCAGTATAGCCAAGACCACATGGCTATATTTCTTGGCTAGATCTTGACAAGGACATGAATGCATCACTCTGCATTGAGAGGCAGAACAGCTTATTTGCTCCTCTGCTGCTTTGAGGAATAAAATATTCTTTCCTCAATGGAAAAACGCCTTATTCAGGATGGTATATAATTTGGCTAATTGGCTGGAGGAACTCTGAGTTTTTTTCTAAAGACTTGCTCCCCAAATCTATTGATTCATCTCATCTTTAAGGGTAGACAGTTCTGTCCTGGATCATGCTGCTTGTGTCAGCCTCAGAGTGCAGACAATGACAGGAGAGTAATTTGATTAGTACCATTGCCTCTAATAAGTACAACTACAGAATTTTTTTTTCATGTAACTTCTTTTTTTTTTCTTTAGCGTACAAATCAGACGAAAGGGGGAGGGCTTGTACAGTTGTAGGTTCTTTTTTTATGTCAAGCTAATGCAAGGATTGTGAAGATCACCAAACAGGATTTAAAGGTCTGTTCCCTTTTTGCTGCAGCCAAAGAGCTCCCATTACTGCTTAAAATCAGGCATTAGCCACATTATGTCTTTCATACTGCCAGTTTGTTTTCTGAGGCTTGAACAATCAGATAACTCACCGGGACTGAAGGACACCAGCAGACTTAGCCTTCTTGAGAATGCACCCTGGTGCCTTCACAGCTTAGCTAACATATGTTTTTTGTTAATAGTCATCAGAGCCAGGCTCAGCCTTTGAAATGCTGCTTCCTTGGAGCAAGATGTGACTTTGTGCTGGCCCCACCACAAAGCTCTGCATCTGTACAGACATCACTTTGTGGTTTTGGGGATTTAAGACTGTCATGGAGAATTAGTCACCCCACATGCCTGAAAGAAGAAGGTCTGATACAAAGCCAGATCTGAGATCATGTATGGGACAGGGTGATTAAAGTTTGGGGCATACTTAGCTTGTGGCAGTTGTGTAGCCTTTGCCTGCTGTGTGTCTTTGTTCCCCATGGATGCTTGTTGCTTATGGTTAAGCTAGGAAAAGGAGAGTTTGCATGCCTCATTCCTGGTGAGTACTGATTCATATGGCCTTCCCGAGGGTCTGAGACAGGCCTTAGGGGTTCTTTTCTTTTCCTCATGTGCCAGCGTTCAGGCAGCCATGAGCAGAGCTGACTTAATCTTACCAGATTACAGTGCAAGGTGCCCGGTCTGAGGCTCCAGGCGAGGGCAGCCCTCTTGCTGATGCAGCAGAAGGGCTGTGGCCTTTCTTTGACTGTGTTAGAGTTTGAGTGAGACAGACTAGCTGCTAATGGGGGAGAAATATGGTATCTGGGGAAACATTTTCCCTTTCATCATTTCATTGAGTGTGGTTTTCCAGAGTTTCCTTTGCATTTTAGCACAACCTTGAGTCCTGTCCATGCTGTAAGCCTCCTACAGCACATAAGTATACCTGCTCCTGCTGGCAAGCACAGACTCAGGTTGTTCATTACCTGTTGAGAGGGAGACTTCATGGAGAAATAGCTTTTCCTCAGTTAGGAAGAAGGGAGGAAGAATGCAGCCTGCCAGGTCCAGACCACCACATTCAAATTGCCCAGCATTTCCTGAAATTGTTGGCGTGGTTTTCAAAAGACCATCAGCCTATACCAAGTACTGTGGAGCAAGTGCAGTGCTTTTGTGCTCTTAGTCCCAGGCAAACCTCCAAGCAGCCCGTTAGAAATTTGGAGTCATAATATGGCTGAGCTGACTTTTAAAACTGGCGTCATATAGGCCTGTAGGATCTCACTAGTAATTTTACAGCTGCAAGATTATTTCTAGCATGTTCAGTCATAGGAATGTAAAACTCAGTCTCCTTGTTAAACAGGCTGACCCTAAATTAGAGAAAGGATTCTTCAGCTAGACATCAAAACAGAAAGATAGTCCAAGCAAAGGCCTGATGTGGGAACCACAGCTGATAAATCATCCCTTGAACAAAACTCTTCATCCACTCAAATGCAGAAAGCACAATGGGGCTTGTATGTGGTTTTTCCTGAGGACTTGTATGAATTATTTCCTTCTTGGAAATTTATTCCAGCTCCTGTCAAGAAGTTTTGGGGATGGAGACAGAGCATTTCCTTGACTTCACACAGGGCCCTGTCAGTCTGATGCTGTTTAACAGAAGCAGCCTTACTTTAGTTAACTCCTAGAAGTTTGACATTGCTCTATAAGTCAGGAAGTGCAACACCAATGCCTTCTATCTATGTGGCAGTTCATGTTCCAGCCTTTGCAAATCTGTCCTTTCTAATTTAGAGAGCCAGTTCTCATTCTAACTATGCTGTCTCTTTTAATAAAAGAGGCAATAACCTGTACATGCTCTTGAAACAGTCTCTCGGTCTTGATGTGTGCTTTCACTCTTCATTTGCCTTTCTCCTCTGTCTTGCAAAAGCATGCAGATTCCAGAGGAGGAGCTGAGGACCACAGATCAAGCTGAGAGCTGCAAAGGAGGCTTTATGTGAAATTCTTGCTGAGGAAGTCTGATTTGGACAGTGAGAGGGCTCTGGACTCATCTTTCTACAGACATTTCAGAAGCAGTTATCCCATCTCAAACCCAATGGTTTTCAATGTAGGGGTGGGGTGAGGATATATGTTCTATTTCTTACGGGTTGTTGCAAAGGAAAATAATGTGCTGCTGTTAAATTTCAATGCATGGTGAATAACTCCCATTCTCCTCCAAGAAATTTGCTAGTGAAGGGTGATCTGCAAAAAGAAACAAGTGCAAAAGCACTGGTCTGCTTTTAGATTAGCGGCCACTCTTCTGTCACTCAGATTGGGTGTTTGGCAAGTGGTTTAAGCTGATTCTGTGCTGGCACATGCTTTAGGTGTGGATTTGGAGATAGAGAGAGGAAAAGGGTGCTTCAGGGCTTCACTTTTAACAGGTAGTGGAGAATCTCAGATCAGAACTTGCCAAGGTGTGCCCAGAGATATGGATATCCTTGCTTCTGCAGGGCATCTGACACTGTGAGGGAAAGGAGCGGAAATCTGGCTCAGAACTGTTCTGGAGGCTCTTTCCCTTTACAACTGTGTGTGGTTGCTTGTTTAAGCTTCCATTTTCTCAGAGATTTAGCACTCAACCTCGTTTGACAGGCTCAGTGAGTGTCAAGGAAAAAGGCCTGTCACTTACACTAGCCATAATTTGCTTCTGACTCTGATATGTCGCATTAGAGCCTGTATAAAAGGCACTCTGCACCCTCCAGACTCTTTAAGAAGCTGGAGTCACAGGTCTGTTCATTGACATTTTTGCCAAGAATCTCTGAGCGAATTTGGTTGGCAAAAGCAATCACGGTTACGGGGCAAAAGCAATCACAGATTATGTGAGAATTCTCAACACACCAACATTTGTATTGATTTTTCTCTTCCACCTGTTCGCTTGTGCTGTTTAGGTGAAATGGTCAATTCATGTTCCCAGCACTGCTTTTTATCTCTGCTTGCCTCACAAATGCAGAATCAGATTTTTAAACAAATGGACAAGACTATATTCTTCTCCTTCACTGAGTGGTCCTGAGTTTCCAAAAGGCAGCTTCTCCCTGCAAAATACAGCTACTTCTCAAGAGCAAACCTGGGATTTTGTATTACTGAGAGCACTTACAGAGGCATCAGGGAAAGGAGAGAAGGCAGGGTGCTTTGCCTTAGATTCAGCACTCCCATACTGTGTCAGAACTGGGAACTGACCTGTCTAAAACATTTCTATTTCTAATGTAATGCTCCACATGAACATATGAATGTTAGAGGTACAACATGACAGGTAACAAGAGCAAATATTTGACAGTTTGAACTCATTAAAATAATTTAAATCTGCTTAACAAAATTATGAAATGACACCTTTGAGAAAACTTCTTCGGTGAAAAGTTTTAGGCTGAGTGACATTGTATTTTTTAAGAAGTCTTGCCACTTGGATAGTTTTGAGACATCTTTGTTTCTAGTCCTACTGATTTGGGAACCCCTTTTGTTTTTCCTGTATTGTTGATACATATTATTGAAGTGGGCAGAGACAATATTTGAAATCCTGGCAGGAAGTGGTACTTCAAAGCTCCTCCCTGCCTATTTCTACAATGTATATCTTGGCAAGTGTCTTAACCACAGAGCACTGTGAATAAGAGCACTGGCATAAGCTCTATGAAATATTGTGATTTGTTGTCTGCTTTTAGTAAAGATGCCCAGAAAGGAAAAAAGTGTGCTTCAGGCTTAGTGAAATGGTTTATTTGACTGACATGGACTGTTTTCATCTAGTAGCCTGAAGTAGTTCAGAAAGAAATTAGAATTTTTAATTCAAAAACTAAATGTAGAAATCAATCAATTTATCTCAAGTCTGATGCGAATGGAGTTGAAGAATCTGCTATTAGTTTACTGATGGTGGAGGTAATTCAGGTGCAGAGAAACCACTAAAGATACTTTGTCCTGATAGCACCAAACAGCATGAAGTCCATTCCTATATCTCACACATACACCCTGCAAGCTTTTAACACAAAATATAACTCTGCCTTTTTAGGAGAATTTCTTGACAGTTGCGCAGTGATGAGTCATAGACAATGTGGTACTGTTGTTTGCATGTAACTTTGTACATGATTCTGACAAAGAAGGCTGAAACAAGAGGTTGAAAGCTTCAACACCAGGTAAGCACAGCTTTGAAGGAATTTGGTAAGAACTCCACAGGACAAAACTATGACTCTTTCTAGTGCAGCTGTCTTGCACAGTTCCTGTTCTCCAGTCTTTTGTAATCAGAACTTCATGGTTGTGAATTAAGGTCGTTGTGTAAAAGATACTAAAAATGGCACAGCTGCTCTAATTAAAATCAAACATAAAAGCTCTGAAGTGTTGGCTAAGTGGAGTAACAGTTATTAAAGCACCTGGGTCATGCTAGGAGATGCCAGGTTTCTCTGGCTTTACTGTACTTAAGGGCACACTGAACAACTTCACAATATGAATGAAAAATCAAACTGAAAGCTGCACAGTGGGATGCCTGTGGAAACAAACTGATTTCTAAAGTGGCAAAGAGTTAACAAAAGGCTACATTGGATTGATTTGTCATGATTCTGATTAATAAAACAAAACACTGTCTTCACAAGTCTGATTAAATCAGGTAATCTATGCACTTTCTAGTGATTATGCTCTTAAATGCAGCTCCCCTTCTCTAAAAATCTGCAATGTAGTCCTGACCATGGTGGCTAAAACTCCTGATAGTTCCCGGTTTACAAAGGTAGTACTCAAAGGCAGGACCCTCATTTGTGGTTATGGGTAGTGCTTGGGAAAATTCGAGAGCTGCAGTGGCTTTATAATCTGCAAAATACAGTAAGTACCACCCCAGTGAGCAATCTCATGCTTTCTAAAACAGAATTTATGGTGCTGCTTTTGTAACAGGGTGAAAGGTGAAGTAACACTTAAGAATAGGGATAAATTAACCTCCAGTGCGTCCTGGAGAAGAATTTCTTGGTCTCAAGAAGCAGCCTGGCTTCAATTTTAACAGTTGTCTAAGTCAGGGCTGTAAGATGATTCGTTTGTTCTGCACAGTCTCGCATGAGAAGGGCAGCATGCACGTAGTATCAGGGCTATCCCTGTCCTGGGGACACAGCTAGATAGACGTGCCAAAGTGAAAGGAAATGCACATGCAGAGAAAGGGTGTGGTGTGGGCTAGGTATATGACAGGGTCTAGGTCACAAACTAGTGGCTGGTTTCCCTCATCTTGTTTGCAAAATTGGTTTATGATCCTACAGGTTCTTGTCTGGCTCCTTTACTCAGCGACTTCCCTTTACCTGTGAGGCAGAACATTTTAGGAAGATGATACCAAAGCTAAGACAAAAATACCCTGTGAAGTGTTGTTATGATTCTACTATAGATTGCTGTCCTAATGATGACAGTAGAACTTAAATTTGTCATGCTTCCTATCACTTGTGCTACAGTGTTCATTTAAGAAGTCATCCCAGAGTGAAGACCATCACAGACCATAGGAATGTTAGGAAGGTACAAGCTTATTTTGAGTCTATGTCACGTACGGAATTTGGATTCCACGTCACCTTCTGCCTCCCACTCCTGGGGAAAGAAAAATACATATAGAAACATAATTAATTCAAAGTCACAGTAGGTTGCTGATTATAACCTTAAACAAGACAATACATGCGTGGATTTTTTTTCCTCTTAAAAACCACCCAAAATACTAGCTACAAATTAAAGTAACTGACAATTTTATTTGGAACTCTTAAACTGCAGAGAAATGTCCTATAGTATTTAACTTGTTTAAATGCAAATTTACAGATTAATACAGGAACAATGATACTGTTATTCTAATCACAACATTTTTCATCTTTTCTACTAAAGGCTGATTTTCCCTTTCTTTTGCTTCTGTAAGAGCTGGTGTGCTCTGATTCTTTGTTCTGAACCAATGAAAGTATTATTCAGGAAAAAAGCAGAGTTGTTTTGCCATGGATATTGTACATATGGTAAAGGAGGAAGCTTTGCAATGCTTTCTGTGTGGATAGATGAACTTGTTTTGTTTGTGTATGTGTACGTGAGATGGTTGTTTCTGGTTTCTCTGACCCAAGATATCAGCCTTTCTGCTCCATGACTGCTTTTCACACAGCCTGTAGATGGTTTTTCTTTCTTGACACAGCATGACTAAATGCCAACTCATAAGAAAATGTCAGACCCTGGTGTTGTATGTAATATCTTCTTACATTATTAGAAAGATTCACTATATATGAAATGGAGCTGACAATATTTTCTTTGACCTTTGACTCTTTATGTCATAACTTAAATTTTGCTTAACTTAAGTCATTAACTTATGCAAGTTAAAGGATCAAAATGCAGAAGTGAAGCCAAGATTTAAAGGCATTCCCTCTATAAAAAAAAAAGGACCGTAAATATATGTGCAAATGGTGATAGATCTCTGCCACTGTTCCTGAGGTAAGTTTTGCTGCTGCTGGTCACTCCTGGTCCTCAGCAGCTTTCTGGACAGCAGGCTGCTGGATTTTGCAGGTGTGGAGTGGAGAGCTATTGGCAGAGCTTAAACACAACAGAGGCTCTGGTGATACATCTCAGCCTTACAATTCTGAGATGTAAAGTATCCTGTAGTTGTACTTCAGACCACGGGCATGATACCACAGTCTCCTTTAGTCCATGTAAAGTTAGGAACATGAGCTGCTTTCATGTCTCTGCAGTCTCCTGGCTGCTAGCAGCAGTTCCTGGCTCTCCTTTGTAATCTGTGTAGAAACAGTAATAGTGCTTATAAACTAATGTAAAAACAGTCCTCTGCCAAACAGACAGCTTTGTCCCTAATTAGCCAGACTGTTTCCACCCTGCCTGGCCTCTGTCCAGGGCTCTGTACATACAGATGTCCACACAGCTCTGGTGCAAGGAAGCAGTGTGGACAACTTGCTGTGCCTGTGGTCTAGATTGTGTAGGAACAGAAATGTTCTCTACCAGCAGGTGGAAAGCCTGTAAGGTTAAACTCTGGTCAACTCTTCGCTGGCACCATGTGCTGAAGACCCCACCCTTCCTCTGACATGGTGAGTTGCCTGTGCTTTCTGACACAGCACTGAATCAAATGATCCCAAATACTTCTGAACTGATACTCTCATTCTTCAAGTACAAGATGGGCTGTAAACTGATGTGTGCTATAGCTAAATATGTTGCAACACAGAACTGTACAATCAGCTCTTCAAGGATCTAAAATACTTACCTAAAAAGTGTAAAAAAAAAAAATAATTATCGTGGGAGACTTCAGCTGAAATGAAGTATGCTGCATAGCTGCTACTGCCAGTATTAAAAGCATCCTTGGAAATATTTTTTTCTAGCTCAAGAGGTGTTGCTTTCACGGGGGAATTCTGTATTAGACTTCATCTTGACAGGTAAGTAGGAATCAATACTTAAGGGTGGATGATTCTCAAATGCAGGTGATCATGGCCTGAATAGATTTGTAAAGCTAAGTTTAAATAAGCAGATAACAACTGTTTGGTACTTCTGATAGGTGGCTTTAGAAAGTTCAAAACAATAATGGGATAAAGGAGCTAGATCATAATTAACTAGGAAAAGACAATTAATAATTTAAAACTGTTGAAGAAATTTTATCAGGTACATATCCATATTATAGGAAAAATCCTGATAGCTTTGGAGTGAACAAAAGTCAGCATTAAAAATAGAAAAAATACTGGAATGAAGAAGTTATGGAAAAATAATACAATCAAGATGGTAAAAAGTGTCAGAATTTATAAAGAAAGAAAAAGAGCAGAAACAGAACTTTAGAACTAGAATTAAAGACAATAAAATGAAAATGAAAAGAATACTTCCAATAATCTTGATCTGCTATTACATGAATTCTGCAGAACTGTTAATAACACTGAAAATTCTTTTATGGGTACAGGAGACACAAACAATGGATATGAGATGAAAAATTTTAAAAATCATTCACAAACAAAGATGATGCTAGATAACAATTCTAATGTAAAAAGAGCAAGCTTAGGTTACTTACAGTAATCTATAGTAGTTACTAGACAATGGGACAGTTAGGTGGATACATCAGAAAAATAAATACAGATAATACCAGTGACCCTGCATTTGACAATGTGAGGTTGGAAGACAAAATCATAGAATCATAGAATAGTTAGGGTTGGAAGGGACCTTTAAAGGTCATCTGGTCCAATCTCCCTGCAAGGAGCAGGGACATCCCCAACTAGATCAGGTTGCTCAGAGCCTCATCCAACCTGGCCTTGAATGTTTCCAGGGATGGGAAATCTACAGGCAACCTGTTCCAATATTCCACAACCCTCAGTGTAAAAAATTTTTTCGTAATATCTAATCTCAATATACCTCCCTCTCTTTTAAAACCATTACCCTAGTCCTGTCACAACTGGCCCTACTGAAGAGTCTCTCCCCATCTTTCCTGTAGGCCCAGTTGAGGTACTGGAAGACCGCTATAAGGTCTCCCCGGAGCCTTCTCTTCTCCAGGCTGAACAGCCCCAACTCTCTCAGCCTGTCCTCATAGGAGAGGTGCTCCAGCCCTCTGATCATTTTCGTGGCCCTCCAACTGGTCCATGTCCTTCTTATGTTGGGGGCTCCAGAACCGACACAGTACTCCAGGTGGGGTCTCACCAGAGCAGAGTAGAGGGGCAGAATCACCTCCCTCGACCTGCTGGCCACGCTCCTCTTGATGCAGCCCAAGATGCGGAGGGCCTTCTGGGCTGCAAGGGTGGATTGCCTGCTCCTGTTGAGCTTCTCGTGCACCATCACTCCCAAGTCCTTCTCCTCACGGCTGGTCTCAATCCATTCTCCGCCCAGCCTGTATTTCTGCCTGGGATTGCCACAACCCATGTGCATGACCTTGCATTTAGCCTCATGAACTTCATGAGGTTGGCACGGGCCCACCTCTCCAGCCTGTCTAGGTCCCTCTGGATGGCATCCCTCCCTTCCAGCATGTCGACGGCACCACATAGCTTGGTGTCATCGGCGAACATGCTGAGGGTGCACTCTATCCCACTGTCCATGTCGCCGACAAAGATGTTGAACAGGGCCGGGCCCAACACGGACCCCTGAGGGATGCCACTGGTGACCGGTCTCCACTTGGACATCGAGCCATTGACCACCACTTTATGAGTGCAGCCATCCAGCCAATTCCACCGAGTGGTCCATCCATCAAAGAAGAACTGGTTCTTCTGTGCAGTTAGAAGCTTGGTTCATAATATAACAGGACATTCTTGGGCTTGGCACAATATACCTTCTGATTTATTAGCCTTAAAAACCCATTAAATGAAGAAAGGTTTTGCAAACACAATTCTTGTCAAATAGGTATCTTGTAAGTTTTGTAAATTATTAATCCTTGGCCCTAGACGTAGTGAATATTTTCAGTAAGGAGATAAAGCCATCAAGTCTGTGGTTTGGTGATGGGAGTAAAGGCAGATGCAATTCTTTCAAAAATAGCCCCCTTACTCAGAACCAATGCTGAACCCTATTAAAATGTTAAAAAAAAAAAAAAGAAAGGAGGACAAAAGGCACTTGATTATAAAAATGTTTCCTACAGTTGGAAATTGCTTTGCATTCTCTCAGACAATTAAAGACAAAAATGAAACACTTAATTGTTTTAGATTATGTTAGGGTAGGAGCACAGTCCTGCCTGCTAATGATTCCCCTTCACTTAGCTACACCTAAGCGATTGATGCTGCCAGAATTGAGTCACTGAGTGTCCTGGTTCTGGCTAGGATAGAGTTAATACTCACCTGAGCTGGGTGGAGAACTGAAGCTGGTAGCCCCTATGGCTGGGATAATTAATTAATTAGCTAACAGCTGGGGTTAATTTACCCAAATTAGCCAAAGGGCTATTCCATCCCATCTGACATCATGCTCAGTATATAAGTGAGGAGGGCGCTGAAGGGAGTCTCCTGTTACTTAGAAGAAACTAGGTGTGGAGATTTGTTGTAAGGCATTGTACTGTATTTGTATTCCATTACTGTTTTGTTTTCTTTCGTCATTGCTGTTAAATTTACTTTTTGTTCAATCTCAACCCACGTGGTTTTTGTTTGTTTGTTTACCAATTCTCCCCCTGTTCTCTCAGAGGGTGGGGGGAGTGGGAGAGAGACTGTGTAGTCTGGTCCCGATCGGCGCTGAACTACGACACTATCCCAAACCAGCTCAGGCCTAGAATAAGCATGTCTGGAATATCTTTCAAGGATACATACACAGACAAGCAGAGTTGGCTGTAGTGCTGTGCACAGGACTTGTTGTTCTATGAGGGTTCAGTTTTCAGAAGCAATGTGGGGGTCTCAGGGAAGCTCTCGTCTGAGCACTTCTCATCAGATCTAGGAGAAGCCCCTTAACAGCTACTGTTTTGTACAACAGCACCAAGGTTGCCTTAGCCCAGGCCTATGAGCGTATACACTACTTACGTGCAGAGGAACCAAATTATAAATGCACAGTAAATTGGGACAGTCCTGTTGGAGGGTTAGGCTGCACGTTAGCTACATTATGGCAAGCAGAGGTAAGGAAGAGTAAGCAGTAGGTGAAAAGGACATTGAGATGATCTGGTTAGTGCTAGAACAAAGGATTTCTACAACTGTGTGGAACGCAATGGAGTGAAAAGCAAACTCCCTTGTATTTCTGTTCATCACTAGAATCTATTTGCATGGGAAAGATGAATACCATTTACCTGGCCAAGTGCAATGACAGTGTCATTTAGCAGTGCTGACTGGTCACCTCAATGAATAGAAAGTTTTATTATTTCTTAGTTACTAGACAATGTGCTGAAGACAACCCCGTGAAATTAACCTTTAAGATGACACAGTAAGAGGAAATGAATCATTCCAGGCAATGTTCATCACTGTGTGAGCACTGAGCTTGCTAAATTAGTTCTGTCATAGTGTGGGTGAAGTGGAATTAATCCAAATCATTCATATGTTTGCTATTCATATAGACAGTTTTGGGACTGCTAAATAGAAATAAGCATTTACTTATGTCTAAATAAAGCAAAGTTTTGTATTACGTTTATGATTATACTTTCCAAATGGGTCTGAAGTGACTGATCAGAGAGAACTGTAAGTTCCTGAGATGTGTGTGAAAGAAAAGATAAAAGGAAGCAAAACTCTAGGCAAGGACTTTCATGATTGGTACTAATGCAGAAGTAGAAAGAGTTTTAGTCTCAGATAATACTAAAGAAAGAAAAGACAATCTTTAATCTTATTCACAGACCACTGTACTACTCGTGGAAGTATCAGCCTATCTCAGTGATAGTAACAGCTCTGCAATTCACACAGTAGGAACTGACTGATTAGTTGAAAAGTAGAGTCTTTCTTCTAATGGAGTAGTGTAGAGAACATGAGAAGAAAAACATTTCCCGCTGTTTAGGTAAGACTGAAGATTCAAAGAAGAAACTGGAAATATCTTCAATTGTCACAGTGACCCTTATTGAGTATAATGCAGACAGACTGGTAGATATGGTGAAAACAGCTTTACACTGGATGAGCAGTTAGTTAAACACAGGTTGAAGCATACACTTCCCTATCTGGATGGATACCCATCAGTGATGCACATTGACAGGCTGCAATGCCATCTCAGAGGTTCTGTCTCTGAATGGAGACTAGCTTGGAAAACACCTGACAGCTACTAGCATATAAATCCTTCTCTCTTCTGTCTAGAGTTTCCATGCATATAGAAAAATTTGGTGCCACCTAATGGACAACCCCCTGCATCCTAAATTTTGAATGCGTTAAAGCTCTATACGGGAATGATTTTGCAAGGGCTCTGTAAGTGTCTGTTACCTATATTTGTTAATGCTTTGCACTAAGAATTTCTAATTCAGTATGCTTAATCATATATCTCGTATATCTTGTAGTATAGGTTGTTAAGGGGTGAAGACTTAGTAAGCCCCACAGGTAATACAAGGATTTCTGTGTTTGCTGGCTTTAAATTTATGAACTGGGGTCATCGCACACCTTCCTCGATATGTTAAGCAACATAACAACACATGAAACTAAATTATTGCACCTAAGTGCTCTGAGGTGTTTAGAGGTGAAATTTAACTGGCTATTTTGTCAAAGTGAAATAGGTTATTCTAGACCATTCTTAAACAAGTTTACTGCTATAGCTCCATGCACATATCAATCTCTCTTAGTAGAAATCATTACTATATCAACAAAGTATTGTTTTAGCCCAGGGGGTTTATATCAGCATGTGTACACTTACAAAGTACGTTAGCAAAAGGGAACTGGACTACACCACCGCCAATACAATGACTGTTGTAATGAACAATACTGCAATCATTGTTATTCCTGCAAAAGCTGTTAGTGATGACCTGATTGTATATCATATACTTCAGTAAGCAAAATAGGTAAAAAAAAAACCCCAAGAAAACCAAACCACTATCACTATTTGATCAGACAAACCGTCTAGCATGTCCCAGAAACAATAAATTAAAGATGTATATCTGTGATACATGTATAGATGTACATATGTATGTGTGTGTATGATTATATGTGTTTGTATATATGCACACATATAGATGTATAGTCATACTGTAGTCATATAGTCATATATACAACTATGAGATAGACTGTATGGCTCAAGAACACCCTAGGCACATATATACCATACTATCTTCTACTTAGTAATCCACAGGGAATTTTTTCCTGCATGCTTTTTTCTAGTCTACGCTTGGACTTCAAGTATAGTGGCCTTCTACAGAGTAACTATATGTTGTATGATGCAGTATATCCTTTTGCTTGTTTGTACCTGTTCTTCCAGTAGCATCGTCTTTAGCCAGAACATGAGCCTTAGTATTAGAATTGCAATTTGGATATCATGCCTGGTTCTCAACTGTCATTGAATTCAGTGGAAGAGCAAGCAAAATCATGCTCAGTTTGATTAATTTCAATTTGTAAAAGCATATACTTTGAAGAGGTGCATATGTGAATGAAACCAAGGTCCCATCTGCATTTTGCATTTATATGTCTTAAGGACGCAGTATAGGTTCAGTTCTTTTCATTTTCCTGTGAAGAGAGAGGTATATAGTATGACTATACGCATTGCTATGCAATTGCCCATGCAATTGGCAAAGAAGAAATACAAATGGAAAATATTCCTGTGCCTTACCTTTGGAATGAACTGGGAAAAGTGATTTTCTTTTTATTATTTTCTTTAAAATTTGTTGTATACATTCAAGATAGTATTTACTATCATCTGTAAAAAATAATGAAATTTGACAAATATAGGTTATTACTTGTTAAACTTAAATTAAATTCTTATTTTCAGTGAAGTTAAAATTATTCGTCTATATGTGATAAGTTGTTTGACAATTTAGCAATTCCTTGGATCCTTTTTACCTGAGAAGAATTACTCACACTCTTTTATCTTTAAAGCATACTATATCATTTGTGATTTGCTCTTTTATTGTATTCAGTATGTTTGTGAGATTTATTGTTTCAGCTGGCATTTTTTACTGCTTGTGTATATGTTTATCTTATTTACACCTATTGTTACATAACTGATTCACAATATTTCTCAGATGTAATTGCTCACTCTTGCGGGGAGAGTGTTTTTGCTCAATTTTTTTTCTAGAAGAAAGAAAATATGTTATTTTTATTCAGTTAAATATAACACCTATTTATCCTCCTTTTGCCTGGGAAAAAATATTGACTGGTTTGATGTAAAGAAGCGGAGATGATTGTTTTACTCTCTTACATTATTTGACAATTTTAATATATTAGTCCTAGGAAAAAGATTTTGACCTGTACAATAGCTTTGGTGAAATGAAAGCAGTCTTAAAAGATTAAATAGTGAAATGATCAAACTCCTTTGTCCTTGTTTACGCATAATACACATTTGAGCATGAATCTACAGAGTTGAAATGTCAGTTTAACACCTATATCTGGCAGTTTAAAAACAATGCCTGATAACTCATTTCGGATATGTTTTTGAAAGAGAACAGGCCATTGCAATAGCCAGTGAAGCTAAAGTGTGGATGTAGTGCTAAGAATTCAGTAGCAGTTCAGTGTTTAAATGTGGTTTTGATGCATAATTAAGAGATGTACGTTTTAAGAAATAGGGGCAGAGGTTGTTGTAGGGCCAGCGTGTAGTTGCTAGATTAAGACTATGAGAGCATCAAAGTACACAGACTTATTACTGTTGTTGCTGCAGGGCAAAAGGTTGCCTATATAGGCAGCAATTATTGCTGTGCAGCAGCAGAAACAGCAGGATGGATAATTGCACCACACCATCGGCATGCAGCACTCACGCTGGGGGCACATCCTTCCAGCACTTTCCCTGCCCCTACCTAGCCACAGTTTCCTCAAGTCCAATGCCTCATCCTTTGATCCAAAAATTCGTAAACCAGATCTCGAAGGCTGCATTACTCCCTGTGAGTTTTGATATACTCCAGTAATTCAGCAGAAAAGTTCCAAAGTGCCTTCAGGAGACTTGAAAATGTGCCCTAAAACTACCAGCTCTGTCCTCCTTTTGCTTGTATTCTACTGCAAGCGGGGCCTTCTTGTAGTCATACTTGGGGTAACACGGCTTCTTCCCTGGGGAAATTGCTTTCCCTTGAGGGAACAATATTTCTAGAGCTATAGTTATCAGTGAGGGAATGTGGTAGCATACACTTGTTTTGTTTGTCTTCCTCTTGTTTACACGGGGAATTCAGTGTGCTGATGGTGATCATAAGAAGCACAGAAGTATAGAGGGACTGACTGGTAAGAAATCATTTGGTTTAGTGTAGATAATGAGAAGAAATAGAAGCTGCTGCTAATCAGTATACATGCCAAAACTAACCGGTATTTGTCCTTATCTTCAAGGCTTTGAAATTAATAAAAAAATAAATACATTGAATTACTAAAGCTAGCAGGCAATGAATGTACCATGATGGGTTGTTCTGACTGGTTTATCCGTAGTTACCCTCTACTTTTCACATGCAAGACCATGAATGCCTGCTCACAGCGGACCTGGGTATGGAGTTTTGTTTGATAACAAAGGAGAGCAGAGGCAGGCCTTGCCCTGCCCTGTCTCACGCTTGCTCACTCCTGACCAAGCACCACAGTCAGGAGATCTTCACCTTCTGCTTTCCAGACCCCCTTCTCCTTTCCAAGGCCACTTCTTTTTGGAAGCCCCCTAAGTCAAAGAGTTAATACCAAGCCCTTAATGCTTCACAAGTACTGTCTCCAACAACTGTATTAATGTTATCAAGATTTCTGATGCACAAACACTTACCTTTAAAATTAGCACTTGTCACTTACAAATCCCAAAATTTATGTGCAATACCATTATCATTCTACAATGTCTTTTTAACACTTAAAGAAGCTGAGGCACAAAGAGGCTAATAGGCTTGGCTGTGGTGGTCGCCTGGCTGGCTGTAGAAGCAGGACTACAACTCAGTCTCTAGGAGAAGTAGGACTACAACTCAGTCTCTGATGATGCCCTATTAATCCCCTTCACTTGAGGGATACTATCTTCCAGTTTGTTCTTCTTGTTGATAAGGTACAGCTGTCAGTTTGCTAAATTGGGGAAAAAAAAAAGAAGTCCATTTCTGTTTCTAGGATAGATTTATCATTTTAGATGAAAAATACGGGAATCAATGCACATATTTTTGGATTTCTCAAAAGTAAATATCTTACCTAATCTTGTATTATGGGCTCCTTTTCTAACCGCAAGTGAAAGAAGAGTACCACAAGGGATGTGATTCATCTCGTTCCAAATAGGTGTCAGTTGAGATGAACCATCCTAAGAGGAGTCTGTCTCTCTTCATTCATTAACTACTCAAAATTCCTAGAGAGCTATCAAGGCAAGATGCTTAGCTTTAAACAGCTAAAATTTGGCACATTGACTCTAAGTCCAAAACAAGGTAAAACTAAAAGGGAGATTTTGTTTGTGTGTATGACAGTTCTTCCTCACAGACATACATACTGCTATCCATGCTCTTTTCTTTATTCATCAAATTTGATGAAAAAAAATATTTTATGCATTTTCACCTGTGGTTCCCATTATTGATTGTTGAAAGTAGCCAATAATCAAACAAATCTGATACATATACTTTCTGCTGTGGTCCCAAGCTATGGATGTGTATCAGGAACTTGTACAAACATCAATTTCACCTCTACAAGAGAAGCATAGCAGATGTTGGTTGAAATAAAATAATGCCAAAAGTTAGAATTCTATAGTTCTGACAAATCTATGAATGGATAATATTTTGATGTCTCATAAGAAATCAAGAGTTTCTTAGTCTCTATCAGTAGGTTACTATTCCCTGGTATAAAAACTAATACCTCTTGCTTAGAAGCTGTTGCGTAAATATTTTTTTTCCTACATTAGTTAACTGGCACATCTAGTCAAATTTCTGCAGCTATATTTTGTGTTCTGCTCTAGTACTTCCTAGTGATACCAAATTACTGTTGTTGATGATAAAAATGTCCGTGAAATGATGAAATATGTGAGAAGTAAGAAAAAAAAACAAAACAAAACAAACCCCAAACCCAGCCTCCTTCTTTTTTTTTTTTAGAAAAAAAAAGGAGAAAACTCTACATCACTACCATATTTTGGCATGACTGTGCCCCTTCATCTGTTCCTATGCCTGTGTTAACATAAAAATAGAAGTTGTATTTATTACAAAATAAATTTTTCTTTTTGAAAAAAATGAGATAAAATTGCTTCTGTTTCAAATTAAATATTATATCAAATTAAAAATTTAGGATTGAAAAATCCTTTTGAAATTAAAAAGCTATTTATTTTGAAAAAAAAAAAAGAATTAGTTCATTTTTTCCAGCTAATGCAATGCCAACAATTTCAAATTATTTTTAAAATAACTTCAATGATAATGAATCTGCCTATCTGAAAACTCAATATGTGACTGAAAACTTTAGCTCAGCTTGAATTAGAGCATGAAGATGTTGGTTCCAAGATAATACTACGGATTTACCTTACCTACTTACATTATGAAGAGCATAATTTCCCAAAATTTTTCTTAAAACGAGAATTATACGTGTACAAATATTCATTGAAAAATAGATACATACAGGAGATGAGAACCGAATAGCACTTGCCAGCATTTTGTATTTGGTTTCCTTAGTTTTCAGGTTACATAACTCTCACAAATGAGATAATAGTGAGTAAATTCTACTTTATATTTGAATTATCACATAGTGTCAGAATTGTAAAATTACCTCCAGGGTACAGAGAATTATTATCTGACAGAGTGATTCCCATTAGAACACATCAAGTAACGATCTCGCTCTATCCTATATGACAGAGTGATATTTTAAAGTCTTCAGTCTCATTAAGAAGGCTTGACTTTTTACTTGGACAGTGGTGTTTGCTTACCGTGAGTCACAAAAACTTTCTGTTCTTGTTTGTATATGACCTTAAGTAGCGTTGCCATCCAATGCATAATCATGGCCTTTGCTCATTCTTAGTATGCTTTCAGAATTTTAATTATCCGAAGACTTCCGTTATTTTCTGAATTGGATTCTAGTCCCTTAGTGGTGACATTGCTGGAGACCAGCCAGGGCTTCACCAAGCAAGAGTAGACCCACAGGGCAGTGCAGATCTATATCAGAAGAGCATTTTCAGGGAGACCCAATAGAGGTAGAAGGTTGGGGTAAGAGTAACTTTTCTTTTGGATTAGTGTTCTTTCTCTATTGTGCTTTCTAAATAAACACATTCTCTCAAATCCACCTTCTCTTAAACACCAGGATGTGTGTATGCGCCAGGATGTGGTATGTCCAGAGAGCAAGGGATGCCAGCTGTTGAGTCTTTATCTTATCCTCTGGGTTCTTAAGTTGGCAACCATGTGACAGTCTTAGAGGTGCCTTTTGCACACTTTTAGAAGCTGATAGTGATTATGATCTGTTTCTCTACCACGTACCTCTGTGAGTCACTGGAAAATGCTGCTGGGTTACTCTCTGACCTTTTCTTTCTTATCATGGGGCCGTATGGCCTAAGTCCTTTTCTTTATCTTCCTGTCATTGTCTATTTATGGTTTCAGGCTGCACTTTGGTTTAGCCAGTCCTTTGCTAAAGAGTGGCTCTGCTCTGTCTTTTTTAGATTGCTTCCCTTTCCTGAGGTAACTGTGTTGGGATCTTGATGACCTGCTAACCTATGTACCATGAATCTCCTTTTCCTTCCTCCACCATTCCCTCTGGGAGTTCTACATACATAAATTCCCACTTATATTTCATTTGTACTAGTGTTAAGGAGTTATGTAGCTCTGGTTGACAAACCTGGAACCCTAATCTTGGTGAGTTTCCCTCCCTTGACTCAGTTTTTCTTGCCACTTGAGTGGCAACTAGGATACTATAGAGTGCTATGTACCTGCTATTTCTTTGATGTAGCAACCATGACTGGTTTGAGTCCAATCCATCTTGTGTTCTTTCGTTAATGGGGTGTATTTTGGTTGAAGAAAAAGAAGTGACGGAGAGGAGATTGTCGTGTACAAATCCTCCATTGACATACAGATATCGGCGCTGCTGGGGCTGGAGAGTCTGGGTCTGTCTTGGATCCATTCTGTTAGGCTTGGTCTTGGTAGAGATTCGCCTTGGTAAAGGGAATATCAGGCCGTGGGTATCTTAGCAGCAACCAATGAGACTCCTGCTGTATGAAGCATAGGTAATTTCACTCCTCCTCTCTAGAAGACAGAGTATTAAAGCTTTTTGTTTTTTTTCATTTGGAAGTACAAAAGAACTTTTAACACTAATAAGTTAAGTCAGTTTTCTTTTAATCTAAATTAAGAGCTGTGCTTAGAGTCTAATTGTTTTGACAATAGAACAGTGTTTTATATAGACTTTGTTTGACATGTTTGCTGTAGTAATTTATACTCTTAAAGAGGGACTAAGTAATACAGAGAGAGTGATTTTTCAGACACACACTGTAACCTCTACAAGAATTGTATGCTTGCATCTCATGATATGTCCCTCCTGCCCCTTCAAAAGAAAATTTCAAAACCAAATATCACTCCATTCTCAGTTGTTACTGATAGAAACTGGACTAAGAGAACTGCATTTGTGTAAATGAGAATAATATTTTCCTCAAAACTGGAAATGGAAAGAATCATAGAATCATAGAATCATAGAATGGTTAGGGTTGGAAGGGACCTTCAAAGGTCATCTAGTCCAACCCCCTGCAAGAAGCAGGGACATCCCTGACTAGATCAGGTTGCTCAGAGCCTCATCCAGCCTGGCCTTGAACGTTTCCAGGGATGGGGCATCCACCACCCCTCTGGGCAACCTGTTCCAGTGCTCTACAACTCTCATTGTAAAAAATTTTTTTCTAATATCTAATCTAAACCTACCTCCTTCTAATTTAAACCCATTACCCCTTGTCCTATCACAACAGGCCCTACTGAACAGCCTGTCCCCATCCTTCCTGTAGGCCCCCTTGAGGTACTGGAAGACCGCTATCAGGTCTCCCCGGAGCCTCCTCTTCTCCAGGCTGAACAGCCCCAACTCTCTCAGCCTGTCCTCATAGCAAAGGTGCTCCAGCCCTCTGATCATCTTCGTGGCCCTCCTCTGGACCCTCTCCAACTGGTCCATGTCCTTCTTATTTTGGGGACTCCAGAACTGGACGCAGTACTCCAGGTGGGGTCTCACCAGGGCAGAGTAGAGGGGCAGAATCACCTCCCTCGACCTGCTGGCCACGCTCTTCTTGATGCAGCCCAGGATGCGGTTGGCCTTCTGAGCCGCAAGGGCGCATTGCCGGCTCATGTTGAGCCTCTCGTCCACCATCACTCCCAAGTCTTTCTCGTCAGGGCTGCTCTCCATCCATTCTCTGCCCAGCCTGTATTTGTGCCTGGGATTGCCATGACCCAGATGCAGGACCTTGCACTTGGCCTGAAGAAGTTCCACTGAATTCTGAATATACCAATATTGATAAATATAGAATGCAGAAAGGGATATATTAGTCTAATTTCATACCTGACATTAAACCCCTATGAGAATAATTGTTTTTATGTACTTATCACTCATGAAGGAGATAGCAAAGAGAAATTCTTGCAGCTTCATTGTTTACTGATCTTTAGGTGAATATTTAGGTGATTTTGAATTAAACTGACTTTTTCATTCTACCATGTAAATATTTTTACAAGTTGTGGGGTTTTTTTAATCTGAATTCATAGTAAACTACTTTTAAAAGTGGATTTTTTTTTTTTTTGTGAACACAACCTGATAATCAAATGTTTGAGACTTTCAGTTAAATTAGAGCTCTCTACAGGAAGCTCATCTCGCTTGCAAAATCATTCTAATCTTTCATACGACATTACTGAAAGCAAAGTAAGTACACTATGCTGTATAGGTTCAGTGAACAGTATGTTTTGAAAAATGTTTATTTTTCTGAAACACTGAATAATTACAATGCACCACAGCATTTTGTTTGGCATAATATAACTGATCATCTGTCTGTAACTAATGTAATACAATGTTTGACCATATAGTAGTGGTGAAAGCACTGTAAATTTGTCATTTAAGTTATAGTAATTTTCATAAACAGTAACTCTAATCTTCTTTTAACTTGACGAGAGCTTAAATTGAGGTCGTACAATACATTCAGATTATCAGTTGTTACTCTAGCATAGTTCAAACTGAAGGGTGATCTACAGAACTGTGTGCCAATATATGTATCTGATGGTAGACTACATTAGAGAGGTGTTTCGTATGGGATTGATAAATGCAGCTGTACCAATCAGTGGTGTGGTCTATAGCTGCCTGGAAATGCTAAGTACACACCAAATACAAGGTTGATTTGCTCTGTCTGTACTTTTATAAATGCCATTTCATGGTAGCAGCATAGCAGCCATGAGACATAGGCAGGTCCATTATATTATTTCTATTTGATGAATAACATATTCATTTTTAAGAATTGTGAATGTTGTCAATATAATAATTATTGTACTAATGGGAGATATTCAATCTAGGTGCAAATGACGAATGGGAGAGGAAGTTAACGTGTCTACAAAAAATAATGAGTTTTGGTGTGATTCATGCCCAGCAATACAGGGAAATACATTAACACATTGACTTTTATCAGCCTATTTTTAACCATCAGAAGGGTTTAGAAATAAAAGAAAAATAACTGGAGAACACAGACCAGAAAGTAATTTAGCGTTGAATGTCAGACTGCAAGTTGATATTGTTGTTCCTTGTTCTGAGTGCTCATTTAGCTTTTATAGCACTTTCTGGGATTTCAAAGTGATGTTTCTGAATTTTAATTCTTCTATGAAATAGAAAGACACTAACATTCGCATTCTACTGATTGAAGTTGCTAGCCTAGAGAATTCAATTTTCTTTTCCTCTGTGAGCATTGGACCAGTGAAAAATGCAACTCAAACTGAGACATTTGTTTTGCATAAGAATAAACAATACAAACTATGAAGAAGCAGAGAATAAATCCCAGCAATCTATGTGTATCACTATGGTGTAACCAAAACCAGAGGGTCTATTCTAATATTGTCATGTCTATATCTTTTTAAATTCCAGTAGGAGAGCATCTCTGAGATCCTAAAAAATGGAAAAATAATACGTGTTATACATGTGGTCTGATTTTTTCTGAAAGAATTACAAACTTTCACTGACAGAGCAAGCAACAGTTTACCACTTCTCAGGTGCCTTACGTATACTGAATAGGGGACTCTTCAGTATAGGAGTATATGCTGTTATATATATAAATAAAAATATATACATATATTTTAAAAGTTACTAAGATTAACTTTATAATAGTGGACATTGCTTTACAGATGGGAATAAAATTCAAGAGATGTTCAGTGGTTCTGTTTAGTATTTCTGTATTTCAAGCAAGTACATTGGGATTCCTATTCAGAGAAATAAAATCCTTTGATGATTTTCAGATTCCTTTCAATTTCAACTTTAATGACACAGCCAGCTCATATCTTAAATATCAATCTGAAGCGGACAGAAAATGTGGAAAATAACAGAAAATGGGTGGAAACTGAGATATATATTGTGTCTCCCAGTTGACAGTCAGAAACTCTAACACCAAGACTCATTCTGCCTGCATATTTCATAATTTGTTATGTGCTTGTTTGTGAATAGGAATGCTTAACATTCAGTTAAACAGTTCAGCTTTATCACTCAGGTGGTGGACTGAAGGATGTATTTAATGAGAGCAGGCCCCCAAGCAGAGCAGGAGCTCTTCAAATATTTTTTTGTATCACAACCTTGCAAAATCCTCATGAAGCAAAGAAACATTTCTACTCTTGATCACTATTAAGGAAGGAGACATAAAAAAAAGGAAATTGTACAAGAATGTCTGGGATAAATGTTGGAATAGATTCTCTAGTGTTTCCAAATCCAGGCCATGCCCAACCCCCAAAGACATTATTGACATTTTAATTCTTTTGGTCTGTTTCCCCTTCTTTCAGTTATTTTTTCATACCATATAGTCAGCTTCTCTTTCAAGGCTGCAGGATAAAGGAACAAATCCCTCTCCAATCAGCTTTATATGAAGTCATGGGATCTATATAACTGATAAATGCATGGTTCTGTGGAGTAAATGAAAAAAAAAAATGTTCAAGATCTTAATGCAAAGCCAAGGACTCACCAGTTACAGAGAAAGCAGCTAAAAGTAGCTCTTCTGGGTCTAAGGTGAGATGTTCTGAAACACCAGCACAGGGTATTTGCAACTTTGCTATATTGTTTCCGTGGATAAATAACAATTTGAGTTTTCAAGTCTAACAGCTTTCCTAGTATGACATTCACTTCAGAGAAAAAGTAGTCATTTATCTGATATTCTCCTGAAGCATGTGTTTCTCCTGAAAACTCTTCTGAATATGGAAACACAATATTATAAATAGTCCAAGGTTGTGGTTCTGAATCACTCCTCTTACTGGCATTCAAGGGAAGCTATTATTATTTCTGTAACAGTTCTGAACTCTGTGTCTCTCCTGATGTACACAAATACAGAGCAAAGTTTGGTCCAAAGCGATTGTACAGTCGGTATCTAATCTGATTTTTTTTTCAAAAAGCATTTGCATCAGTGTTTTGCGTTAGTGTGGAGTGAAACTAATGGAATTCCTAAAACAAGGGTAAGCAGAAAGAGAACCAGGGTTTAGGTCCGTGGCAGGGAGCATTCACAGCCACAATTCTTGAACATCATTTCTGACGAAACAATCCTCGAATCATTGGCCATGAACGTGGATTATATATGCACTAAAGAGATTCACTCCTGAAATACTTGTAGTTTAATATGTTTGACATAACTATGATGTCATCTAATATTCACTGTTAAGCATTAAAAGCAACAATTTTAGGATCAAGGATTCTGTATCACAATAGCAAAGCACATTCAGTGCTAGAAAATACTTTGAAAATTAAGGGTATTTTGTTATTTGTTGGTTCAAGACCATAGTTGGTAGTATTTTTTGATCACTCTCTGTAAGTCTGTCTTAGTTATCTTTTCTTTATCATAACTCCTAAAAAGGATTCACTTTATCAAGTCTCAGATCTTTCTTACAGTTTAGTTTTAAATGGGATGACTGTGGATTAGTTTAATTAGTCATTACTTAATGAGGACAGAGTCTACCCAAAGAAATGACATCAAAGCATCTGTACCAAAAAGTACAGTACAAAGAACAATTGTTTGTTTAAGTTTCTCCTAAATACTATGGTCAATGATACAGGATGTAATTATATCTAACCTTTGAAACTTAATGTAAACCAGAATTTAAAAGATGCAATAAGATTCAGATACACAGAGATTTCGATAATATTCATGGAACCAATTTCTGGTCATTTGATAATGCAGGCTTTTTCACTGTCCCTATTTCCCCTCTTCATTAAAAAACAGATAAACAGTTGGAGTTATGGAGTACATACCCGTTCAACATAGGAATTCAAAGAGATAAGGAAAACTTACTCATTATTCCTCAGTTAGACCAAATTAGTTAATTCACAGAACTGCACTCTGAACTATTTATGGCATCACAGTGCAGATTTAATATCCCTAGAATTGGTTGGTTTTGCTTTCTTTGATACGTAGAGCTAGAGCATATAAGGATAAAGCATTATCAAACTCTATAAAGTAAAATGTAAATATTACACAGAATCACAAAATAGTTGAGGCTGGAAGGTACCTCTGGAAATCACGTCGTTCATGGCTCTTCCTTAACGGAGGGTCAGAGAAAGCAGGTTGTTCAGGTCTGTGTCCAGTTGGGCTTTGAACACCTCCAAGGACAGAGACTCCACAACCTCTCTGGACAATATGCACTTTTGCAATACTTGTAAATTAATTCAAACATATGGAAATATTTAAGATTTAAAAGTGTATTTTATACAGGCAGATGAACATTAATGGAGAGCTGCATTTTAAGCTTTTTGATTTAGCAGCTGTAAAATGTTGCAGAAGACTGATCAGGGAGTAATACCAACATAGTCCTTACTATTATGTAAGCATTTTTTTCTAACAGCTGATCCACATAGGATGTTTACAAATCTAAATAGCCAGCAAGTAGAGGGTGTAGTTGTTTAGCGTGAGCAATTAAAATTATCAGCAGAATGTTCCCAGTTCAAACCATGTGGCCAGTCCAAGCAAGTTTAAGTAGGTGAACTCATATTTTGACACAGGTTTACTCAGGCTCCTGAGAAATTGTATTTATACAATTGGTGTTGTAAGCTCAAGTCTGGCCCTGGGTTTGTGTCTGAATTCATCTTTTCTTCCATAGTATTAAAACTTTCACCCAAAAACTTTCTTCCTCAAAAGTTCACAGACCTTCCAGGATCAACAAAGCGTGCTGAATACTCCCCAGCGACCCCAGGTAATTATTTCAAGTACTTTCATCCCTGGGCTGATAGCAGCTACTTCTTAATAGTCTCTGACTTGCCACCGTTAAAAGTAGATTTCAAGTTTTACCAGTACTTAGCTGCCATTTCACAAGCTGTCAAATGACTAGTCAAAATGTCAGAAAAAGGAAATAACATCTGCAGAGTTTTCAGGTTTTATTGTTATCAGTTAACAGATAATTGTCCTACTCATGCCTAAACAAAAATAATAAAATTTGACAGTTGACTAGTTGCTAAAAAAAGCCTGGCAATCTTGAACAACATTAAGCTGTATGTATTAAGTATAGCAATATAGTACAATACAACAAAATTCCACCCTCTCCTTCCTATGGGGGCTTTTCATGAAACATGGACCCTTCCTCACTTTTGCAGCATAAGCACTGACCCTCACTCCAGGAGCAAGCTCTTAATTTAAGCACTGAGAGCAGCAACTATAACAAATAAAGAAGACTCTGAGATATTTATTTGGCACTTATAAGGAAGAATACGATGGCTATTCTGTGTCAGAGGAAAGGTATATTTAGATTTTTATAACATCTTCAGCTGTAACAGGTACATATGGAAAAAAAATAAATGAACACAATAGGCTTCCTTCTGTCTTTCAATACAGTAGGACTGTAGCATGTTTTTTTTTAAGGGAAAGGATGGTATTAATCTAGCTAAATGTGAATACCTCCATGGTAGTTGCAAATGTGTAAGATTCCCTTTCTGGAATAATCATTTTGTAATCAGTGGAAAATTACAAACATCTTCTGATTCTAGGTTCTAAATGTCACTGTAAAGTAGATAGATACCAAAAAGACTGAGCAAATCATGTGTGTCAGCACACTTAGTGGAGTAGGGAGGAGGTCTTGATGTATAAAGCTGATCTGCTGACTGTAAGAACTGATACTGCTAAAAATATGTCATTGCTCACCATCAATGCAGGATGTAGTTGTCCCAGTAAAATAAAAATAAAATTAAAAAAAAAAAAAGCTGCTAGAAGATTATGGATTCGATTGTCAGGGCAATTAAGTGTTCTTCCTCAGTCAGCAGAGTTATCATGGAGCAATGTAAGTTTTCTCATCTTCCTGTTTGCTTTTTGTCTACAAAACTGATGATTTGAAGCATACACAATTTTGGGAACGTGAATAGCATGTCCTGACTACCGAAGACCAGTTACAGAATGTGATTGGTTTTTAGGCAAAAAAAAACCTTCTTCATCATCACTCCTGTGACTTCTTCATATTTTTTTTCTCTTTTTGTTGATTAGACTCACATTCCCCCTAAAGATTTTGTTTGTAATTTTTTTTTTTTCCAGAAAAAGGTAATTAGCAGTTACTCCTTAGGAGAACTCAGCTTCTTGCCTAAAAGCCTTTTCCTTAGACCCCAGGCCTATCAGTCAGATCAATTAAGTCATGTTTAAATTGTTTTGATTTTAAACATTAATGAATCCACAAGGCAGCCAATAAAAAGAAAATACCCCTATACTGACAGCTTAAATTGATCTCTGTGTGAGCCAAGGCTGTTGAGATTCAATTTCCTTTTTGTTTGCTGCTTTGTTCACATGTGCTTGGCCTTACTGACCAAGTGAGTGACTGCAGTTCCATTGCACTCAGTAGTGAAACTCTCAGCAGTGGAAATTAGACTTGATTTCCAAATCCCAGCACTGCAGTGGTACTCAGCTAGGCTCTTCCTGCTGGTCTGTTAAATTAAAGCAAGCTGTTGATGATAGCCTTACAGCTCCTCCGGTAAATTTTCTTCTGAAGCCAGGCAAGCAGGATGTAATATAGCTAGGATGGTAGCTGGATGCATTTTGTCAACAAAGCTCTTTTTTTTTTTTTTTTTGTACAAAGCAATGTTAACTGTTTTCTCAGATATCTAAAACTTTCCACTTTTATTCTTGTTCATTGCCAATACATAGAGGTGGTATCTTGGCTTGTCTTACTCAAGAGGTTCGTACTGTCGTACTCAACATCCTAAGCCATGACAATATTATGAGGGCACACATTGACAAGAAAACAAAAATAATTTCAGTTCCTTCCTTTCTAGAAGCTTTCTAAACAGAGTGCATGCTGTTATATTTGTATGGCAGAAAATCAAGGGGAGCTGCATTTGTTGATAATTACTGTTGCTTTATTCCAGAGGAACTGACCTTAAAACCATATCTGCTCTAACAAGTAAAAGCAAAATCATTATTTTGAATGATGGCTGGTTAATGAAAGGGGCTAAATTTTAGGAAAGGACAAATCTATTTTGGCAGTAAGCAGCTGGCTTTACTGCCTTTTGAGCATCACTTTTCAGTCATTCTGCACAGTTTGTATTTCTGTAAACTGCTGCAAACAGAATGATAAATTCTTACTGAAAAAGTATGAACAAATCTGATATTTCAAATCCTAATTCACAGAATCCTATGGAAAATTTTGTAATATAAAGTTATCGTCTTTATTTCTGATATTTTTTCACTGTCAAATAATTTCATCTGCTTTATTCCATGAACAATTCTCATTATATTTTATTTAGCAGCATGTTTTCCTATAAGTTTATCTTCACATTTCACTTCATTATTTTTCCCATTTGTTATATGCAACAGCACAGGATTTTGAAATAAAAATATGACCCAGGTGAAGACTTGGTTTTATCTGTGTAAGTGGTAGCAATCTAAGTGTTTGTGGTTTTCCTTGCTGTGTGAATGATGTGATTTTCAGATGTTTTGTAATATATTGCTTTTAGTGGACTATTAAGAATTCGGTATCTTCTCCTTTTAAGTAATTTTTTTTCCACTAGCGCCTAAGGCTTGGATTTTGACATTTGTACATTAGTGCGAAGTTAATCTCTTTGGAGTCATCCTTATGACTAACTCCCAGATATGTATCCACAGTTTGCTTTTTGTAAGCATTTTACTGTAACAAAAAGATTTCTCATCAGAATACACCTCACATGATTTATAGAGGGATTGACTCTGTAAGTACTGAGCTTAAAACCTCCTCATAGCGATACCTTGCTCCATACTGAGTCTCCTGGCTCAGTCCTGGGACACTTGGAAGACCCAACAGATTAGATCAGTATTCAGTATTTTTCAGCCTGGTTGTTGTAGCTCTGTTCCTGTCTTCCACAACAAATTAGCTTCAGCTGTTTTGTCACTTTTTCATGAGAAAAGATATGGAAGAAAAATTTAAACCTGAATATTTCCAGGCTGATGCTTGAAATGTAGAGATACATTGTTCATTTGAAAATGGTTAGCCCAATGGCTTTCATCTTGTATTTTCTTAAGCGACAAAGTAGAGAAAATATATTTGAATTACCAAATCACATTCACAAATTTAATCCCATTTTGAGGCTCAGCTTCTTAGCAGCAATATGTCACTGTAGGGAACAGTTATCTTCCAAGACCATGGCTGGCCAAGAAATGTCTGATATAGAATGTTTTGTTTTCTTGCCATATTAGTAGGTGTGCATGCTTTTGACATTGCAAAAGTTTTTCAATATCATGCAACCCAGATTGTGGAGAGTGCATGTATAGTTTGAATCAGGAGGGAATTAATCTCCTGACTTGCTTCAACAGGTAAGTCATAGCTGATGGGACAGTAACATTCAACTATCTTATCTATGTGGAGTGAAATGCCTTTGCTAATATGTTGTGCCATTTAAGCAACATTCACTGAATGTCACATCAGATCTGCTTGTCAAAGCAGTCTATCTGATGCCTTTATAAAAATACGAGCAGCTGACCTCATGTTGTTTTACCTTCTTAGGAATGCAGGTGCTGGAATGGAATGGCATCCCTTTGACTGGGAAAACTTATGAAGAAGTCCAAAGCATTATTATTCAACATAGTGGGGAAGCAGAAATATGTGTAAGACTGTGAGTTTTTCCCCATCTTTCTGTTTCCATTTTTTTTGGCTTTTCATGGCTTTTTTTTTTTTTTTTAATTTACAGTTGTTAAGGTGGAACCTTTGTTAGCACGAGGCATCAATGTAATAATTAGCAAGAGTTCACTGTGAGTGTGGGAGGTTTGTTTGGTCTTTTTTTTTCTTTCAAAGTCTTAAGGAAAGATAAGCTGAGACATATGTTAGTAATTATACTTTTATGAACAATTATATCTCCATTATCAGGCCACAACCTCCTCTCATTGACACACATACAATTCACTGAATTTACTAGGGTTAGAAAAAGATGGTAATTTAGCACTGAAATCTGTAGCCTTTAGATGAGAGTCATTTAAGCAACATGAGAAATGTATAAACTTGCATTCAGTCCATTAAAGATTTCACCTTAAAAGAACCTTTTCTTCTCAGCATTGCAAATATCTATCAGCTAAGAAGGGGCTATGCTTGGGAGCTGCTTCTGTCATGAACCACTATTCATTTATCTACTTGATAAAATAATGAGGGTATGAGGAAAGAGTTTCTTTTGTCTCAGGCTTCTCATCATTTTCTTTAGGGACCTGAACATGCTCTCGGACTCTGAGAATCCCCAGCACCTGGAGCTTCACGAACCAGTTAGGGCAGGTGAGCGACAAGCTGTTACTTTGATATTGTAGGACTGGATGGCAGCTGAAAATTGGATATGATGTAAGCTAGGATATTAACATTGTAAGCTCAGGTGTTACATCCCAGATCTTGCCATGGGCAGAAGGGGGACCATGCCTTACATAGAAAGCCAAACTTTTATTGTTAGTTATTATTATTAGCCCAGTTCAATTCATACTAGCACAGTCTACACTATCTAATGAATGCAAAGAAAATCTCAGTAACAATACTGCAGCTAACATTTGTTATCCAGGGAAAATCTCCCACTAGCTACCCCTTCATCTATATATGCCGCAGAAAACTGTGCCATAATGGTTCCCCTTTGGCAGCTTCTCTGGGCCCTGCAGGCAGAGCTTTCGCTCCAGGGGCACTGCAGCAAGCCGACAGTGTCTGGAGGAATTTGCTGGGAGGATTGTGATGTTTGCGGTGAGAGTTTTTGACTCCTCCTTGCTGGGAGGTGAACGATGTTTATTATTCCTTCCTTTCCACTTCAGGATCTGCTTGAGGCCTTTTTTATGTTTTCTAGCATGTCTTGCTCTTTCCTCACTGGTCCGCAGCTCTGCATTGCATATGACTTGACTAGATGTCATACACTTTCCATGTGATATATTCTTATTCTTTGTTCTTTCCGTTGCCCCTAAAATTTGTTTTGCCCAGCTCCTGAGTTTGGATTAGTGTTAGTAACTGACCAGCAAGTTGCTGGTATCCCTAGGGCCTCAGCTATTGTCCTGTGCCCAAACCTTGCAGCACTCTGCTGTCACCCCAGGCCTGTGCTCCTATAAGCTGCATTATTAATCTGGAGTCAGAAATACTTCAATCCACACAATGCAATTACTGTTGCACCTTTATGTATCAAAAAAAGAATTGGCATTGTAACATACAATTATACAAGGTGAAGTGTTAACTCAGACAAATTAAGGTCATAGCCATCTGGACATTAGACAATTGCTGTTATAGCCAGACATGCTAAAACAAAGCTCCTAGGAAACTGTAGCAAGTTCAAATAACACATAAAAAGTCCTAAGGCCTATGTTAGCTTAATACAAAGCTTGCAGCCTGTTATTAGTGACGAATATACAGTATTTACTAGGACACAGGGCTGCAATGGAAAGTATTTTGTGTGAAATTTTGTTTTGTGACTTCTAAGATGGCAGTGCTTTTGGAGGGATTCCCTTCTAGTCAATCAATACCATTACTGCAGGCTCTAATCAAGGTATTAGTTGTATCTAATCTAATTTGAACCAACATCCACGACCTTCCTAGTAATACAGCCTTTCAGCAAGCTCAGTGCAGATTAAAAGAGAGTACTATTCAGCTTCTCAGACGTCCATTCTGAGTTCTGTGGTATTGTGGCTGCTTTTTTATCAGTAAATGCACAAGTTACCTGGGTTAAATTCTCCATTTGCTGACCATGTAACTCTTCCCATCTATTCATATACTTACCATCAGGCTACCTTTTGTTGAAAATAGATGTTACTGATATTAATTGAAAGTGAACACTGAGTCTGGGAAAGTTTGGAGGCAGAGCTACCACAATTTTTTCTTAGTGAGCAGATCCAAAACACCAAAGGCATTCATAGACACTGAGATTGGCCTTTGAAAGAATAGAAGCTCCATTTTTATTAATGGAGAAAACTCAAAATGAGAAAGAACAGAAATAAAAGTAAATTGCCCCATTCTTGCAGGCATGCTTCCTCCTAGTCTAGCAATCTTCTAGTCATTTGAGTTGGAACAACTCTGTAGTCTCCCTTCTGACAGTCAATTCATGTCTTTCTTGCCATCACCTCCAAGGTTTTTCAGGCTGTTGAATCTCCATTCCCTCTAGAAAGAAAAAATAAATGCAACCTAGCAGGCAGGACAAGGCTAATCTGTTGCCTTAAAACTTCCATACTCCTGAGAACCTGGGAACAAAGCTGAGCCTAGTATCCTTTTAAGGCTACATACGTTAAGGCACATATGAAACTTACTTGACCTCATTGCTCTATTAAATGGAGATTGCCATCTACAAAGGATAAATTCTCCCTACTCCTTCCTGGGCAGCAGGGAGGGCAATCAGATTCCTACTAGATATGCTTCATATAGGTGTGTGTAATAAGGAAAGATGAATCAGGGCTTTTACTTTTAATTTGTTTTCATTTTACTGTGCTTTGATTAATTTGTGGTGCTAAAGTTTTGAGTTCCTTTTATCCTTTTTTTTTTTTTTTTTTTTGTATAAATTACTTCAGGAGTAAAATTCGGTTTTATTGAATGTCCAGTTGATTAAAAAAAAAAAAAAAAGTTGAGATTAAAGCTTGTTACAACAAAGTTCAGATACTTGGTGAAACTGGACCAGTTCCAAACAGTGAAAGTTAACACTGTCCAATCTTTACAACTGTAATTTGCTCCAGTATGATTCAGCATAATCAGCAAGGCCTGTTTTTCTTCAGCTAAAGGATAACCTCAGAAAGCTTGTGAGTTGAGTAACACTAGTTGATATAGTGTTGAGTAGAAAGATTGGAATTGGGATGTTGGTGTTGTGGCGGAGATGCCTATTTTTGTAGGTTATTTTTGACATCTTTATGGTATACAAGCAGACAATATAAAAAATTGTGAAGATCATTATCCTGTCTCTGTATGACTGCAAGATGGATTTGAATATGCTAGCAATTATCAATACGAAGTTCTCTTACTTTAATCCAGTAGATAAAGCGAAGTCCCCAGGGGTTGATCCCAAGCAGCTGGCTGCAGAGCTCCAAAAGGTTTCTCTACAGCAGTCGCCTCTGGTTGCTTCCTCAGGAGTGGAAAAGGGATCTCATGTTCATTCTGGAACCACTTCTGCCACCTCCAGTGCTGTTCCCAGTCCTGGTCAGCCTGGTTCTCCCTCAGTGAGCAAAAAGCGGCACAGCAGCAAGGTAAAAAACTTCTCAGTGATGCAGCAATAACATTTTGATGACAAGAGGAAACTGCCTATTTATCTTCTTTAGTGTAGCAAGAAATCACAGCACATATTGATGAGTTAATTTCCATGACAGTGGTTAGTATTACTGTTAAGATATAGAATTTGGACACAAAGAAAGATTATGCAATTTATCCAAGGTTGTAAAAGATTGAGCCTTCTTTGAAAATAGATTTCTTGAAATTAATATTATTATTTTTAAACAAAATAATCGCCCTTTTCATTCTTCATTGTTGTTGCTTTTTAAGTGCATCCTACATGTGGTGAAGTACTAGTTCCGCAGAAGGAGCTGATATTACTAAGACCATAATCTGCCCCTCTCTGCTAAACTACTGCTTGAAGTGTTAAAAGATATGAATAATCATAGCAATATTACACATTTCTCTGAAAGCCAGGGAAAGAATTAAAAATAAATTTATCATCAAAATGTGTTTTGTCACTAGCTAATTCCTGTGAACTTGTTAAGCATAATTTCTAGTTTTATTTGCTACATCCTATCCATTTCTCGGTTGAACTTTGTTCTCCTTGTGCACCCACTTGCACACCTGGAAAAGGCAGAGTGGGAATTTAGTAGCATTTTTTTTCACAGTTGGAATGGAAAACTAGATCATAACATCATCTGTCACATTTTTGCATTTTGTGTAAAAAAAAAGTTAACACCTGAGGTGAAAATCAAGCCTGTGAAAACTACATTTGCTTAAGCAATTTGCAAGATAGATAAAGCTGATTGCTGTCATGAATATTCAGCTTCTCACTGTCTTACTATTGGAAACAAAACTTCACATTACAAAATGATGTGCTTTCTGCATATTTATTTCTCTGTATCTTTATTCCTTCATGAAAATGTCAAGTTCCTACTGCATTATTTTTATGTTTGTATTTTTGTGCTGTTGAAGCCATGACTGTGATTTGAACTACAAATGAGTTAGGTACTGTACAAACAAAAACCAGCAAATGCTGCCTGCTCGTTTCAGATAGCTCTTCAATAGGCTTACATAACTTTCATGTGAGGGGAAACACAAAAATCTCTTTCATGCAGCAATTTAGCAAAAATCATAAATATATCAGTTTGCCTTGGATAGTAATTCTGTCTGGCCTCAATTCCCATAGACTTTTTACAAACAAATTCAGGTCTATGAGGCACAAGTTAAAGCCATATGTTGAGATTTACTGCACCTAACTTCAGGAATCTGCCAGAATTGCCTATCATCAGGTGTATAGTTGGTTTCATTACACCTTTCTCTGGGTATTGTACACACCTATGTATGAACTAGTTTGCCGTGTGCTTTATGTTTACCAGTGAGAATAATGCACTTCAGAAGTTCATGAGTGTACATGAAACCAGCCATTGGAGTGTACCCACTGCATGGAAAGGAGAGGGCAGGGCTTGTACTGCAGATGTTATCTACAGTGAGACCCCTTTCACTTGGTTAGATGAAGCACACTCCGAAATTCACCGCACAATGTATGAAGATCCATAAATCTTTGATGTACAGTGTACCCTGAAGAGGTGTTTCTCTCTGTCCACATGAGAAGATTGGGTTCCCAGCTTTGGCACTGCAGCAGGCCACCTAAAGTTAGGAGCATAAATTTCATTTCTTGCTTCACAGAGGATTTAGTAATCTTTTATGAAAATTCATCTGGCGGGTCATAAAGATGAAACAAAAAAATATTAAAACAAATGCCTTTATGTAGGGGATGTAAAAGTCAAAATGAATCAGGTAAACATTTAAAAGATTCTTTGCTTGTTTCTGAAAATCATGTTGAGAGGCATTTCTTTCACAACAACCATAGATCTTGTTGACTTGTATAGTTTCTGTTCATTGACTGCAGGCCAAGTTTATAATGGTGTTGAGCTCTTTTAGAAGAAAAAGCTACTGCACAACCTTTCTGGAACAGCACTCTGCCTTGGGCTGACAGCATTTCTAAGCAGACTGCAGCCTTGCCAAAGTGTCATGGCAAACTAAATATCCAAACTGCCTAGATCTTGTTTTTGCTACTGTTCTTATTTTTAGCAAGTAAGATTTTTTTTTTAAAGCTTTTTGTATAGGATATACACTCCAGAAATGTTGTAGGAGTCTCTCTGATATTCTGCAGTGCCGATTCTCTCATATTTAATGCTTTATCCCATTACTACGGACCGATAGTGCATAGCATCAGAGCCTGGCATTAACAAGTTTCACATCACGGTAAGGACAACCTTCTCCAGCAGATGTGATGGCATTACAAAGCACCAGCTCTTACACAGGGCATGTGAGTGCCCGCCAGGACTATCAAAAGAAATGAGAATGAAATCAGATCAGCCATCACAGGAGAGATTTAACCTTTGTGAGCCTTGAGCTGACTATATCCTCTGCAGACCTGTTTCTTTTGTAATGTAAATGCATGATCATTCTACGGTGCAGATTACATCCAGGATATAAATACTCTATAGAAACATTTAATTGTCTTAGTATCTTGAAGAATGGATTGTTTTTCTAAATCCTCAGATTCTTTAGCTCCTGGAGAAGTCAGCAGTTAAACACTTATCCTTCTTTTCAAATTATTTCTTACTGATGCTCTGATAAAGAAATAAATTTATTTACATCTTTGCTTTCAATCCATTTCCAACTTCAAAGTCAGCCCAGCTCTGAGCTGGGGGTTAGACCAGATGACCTTGAGAGCCTAAATTATTCATGTTTCTTTGAAATATTTGGGTAGTTCTTCATTTTCAGTTTTAAATCAGCTGATGTCAGACAAAATATTTAATTTGCTGAATCACAGTCTTGTAAATGAAGACAGAGATTTAGCGACAGTAAGAAATAATGTAAAAGCATAAAAACGCACATTTATTTTTACAGACAAGTAGATAACAGCAGATTAACTGCACAGCTAAAGGTAACTCCACTTTAACCATCTTTGGAAGTCCTTATACAAATTCAGCATGCCCATTCCATTTTCTGTGAACTATTACATGATACTTGGAGTCACCAAACTTATTATTTTTGCTATTCAAACCTTTGTAAAATTAGAACATCTAGACTATCCGGCAGTGATTTTGATCAGAACTGTTAAAGTATACTAAACTCAATTTGGAGAGGTGAATTATGAGAAGTTTAAGCTGTTTAAGCCCTACTTTGAAAGTTTGCATGATGCTCTGGTACGTCTCTGTCTTTGGCAAAAGGAGTGAAATTATTTCTTTGAATATTCTTTCAAAGACTAAACAAGTTTTAAGAGTACTTTGCTATAAATCTAGAATATCATTTAAGATTCAGAATATTTTATAAACTATTCATCATCTATTTTAGCTGTTAGAGGTATTATACTTTAAAAGATTTGTAAGTTAACAAGACAAAATTATTTAAATTTTTTCCATGAGAATTAGTTTTGAGAGGCACATGCATTTCCAACAAAGTCAACTTTTAATTTTTTTTTTCTGAAAAAGCTTATGTTCATTAAGAAACACATCTAGAAGGCAAGGTAAAGCATGTAAAATAAACAAAAAATAAGGCAACACAAGACAGTGACTCTAACTATATTACAGGCAGGTTTGGGCTCTTTTTCTCCTTTGTTTTCTGTTGTGCTAGTGTTTGGCTGGGATTTTTCTGGTTAGTTCTGGTCTGCAAATCTGAGTGACAGAGGAGATGTTTCTTCATCACAAACCTGAAAAGGACAGTGCACCACCTTAACTTCAGGCTCTGGTCCAGGAGATGTAGGGTCTGCATTGGCCTAATTTAAAACAATTCATATCCAACATCCTGAGAAAATCTCTAAGGATTTTTTTTTGATAGAAAGGCAACACATAAAAGGCAGATGGGTTTTACTCTTCTCAGAAAGTGAAAGAAATCCTAATTACACAGAATAATGTATCAGGCTGCTGGTCACATCTGGTAAAACAGGAAAAGATTACTTCCAGATCAGTCTTAGCGAACAGTAAGTTTGTCCTTATTTGCATCCTTTGTCTTCTGCTGCATCAATCAAGAAAGCAGATGTGGAGAGAAAGCAAAAATATTCAAGTTCTTCTACAGAACCAGAGAGAGCTTTCATGCTTGACTGATGGCATGCAGATTAGAGGTGGGTCCAGGGTGGCTCAAGGACACTACCATTTAACAGAACAGCATATTTTTCAGAGTCCAGGATTTGAAGGAAATGGTGGTATTATTTTCCAACTGCTAACAAACATATGGGAAGAAAATAGGGAGAAAAAAAAAAGACACTGAGGATTTTATTGCTTTTGTCAGCAACCTAGAGAAGCTCAGTGATAGAGAACAGAGAGGAAGAGACAAGATTATACAGCATTATGAAGGGAAGGACAGAAAATTTAAATTTAATGTCATGAAAGTCTGGGGAAGAATTTGAAGATGAAGTGTTGTAGCTGAATTGATTTTCAGAAAACACAGAATAAAGCAAAAATTGTATGAGATGGCTTGCAATTGTGAAATCCACTTATACACATCACTCAGTTTTAGTACCATTCTTTCCACTCTTTGTACCCACTTTCACCTAAACTCAATTTACAGCAGTGTAACCTTTGCCTTTCAATAGAAATATGGCTGTGTTGAAATACCATAACTATTAGTTTTAAGAATACAAGTTGGAGATAATTAAGCATTTTTTTAAAAAATATGTGGCAATACAGCAGTATAAACCACAGTTGTTAAAAAAGTTAACTTTTAAAATCTATTATTTCCAGTATGCATATATGTCTATTTGTGAGTGTTTTTCTATGTATTTATTTATGTATTTTAATCTGGCAGCCCACCGAAACTACGAAGTCTGCTTCCCACCCAGTCACTGGAGAAATTCAGGTAAATGTGTAGGTTTTGCTGTGTAAATTGTTTCTGTAAAATAGTTGTAAAATCTCTTTTAATTGACTTCTTATTCAACTCCAGCCCCTTGAAATGTCACTAGTGTAAGCCCAGTGCTAGGTTTTCACCTCTCTCTTTAATATTGGCTTGTGAAATATAAACAGAAGAATGAAAAATGCTACCATTCCTGAAGGGGCTTTGGGCACATATTGTGGTTTACTTCAGAAATTCCCAGACTCTCTACATTTAAGCAAAGACTGCTGTGAGTTTCTCAGAGTGCAGTGGATTCATTTCCATGCAATACCAAATTCTGGTTCTCTAGTTTTCTAGTCTAGTTTTTTATTTTAGTCTTTAAAAATAGTGGAACTGGGAGCAGCAGAATAAATGAAGCCTAATTTCCTATAGGTTTCTGTCTTTTGTTTCCTTTATTCATCCCTCTCCTATATTAGTACTAAGGGTCCTCCGATAGCATTATAATATCCTTCTCAGGCTCGGGCTCCAGGAATTCAGAATTTCTGTAATTCCTACTCGGTAAGCTGGCTACTGCTTAGAGTAATATCAAGGGTTCAAACTTCATCTGCTTTTTCCTGACTGGAAGATATAACTTCTTTTTTTTTTTTACCTATACTGACAGACTTTGAAAGCAAAATTTGTTTCAAGATCCAACATAATCATCTAGCATCTCATTCTAGTCAGGAGAGAGAGACAGAAACTTCTAAAATGTTTTTATTTCCAGCCAAAGTAAAGGTCTAAAATTCATTTTATTCAAAGGATTTTGGAGAGGTATTGAATCATTTAGGAAGTAAAAATAACAAATGATCTGACTGTGTTTTAATGCATTCTCTAGCTTCAAATCAACTATGACAAACACCTTGGCAACCTTATCATCCACATTCTTCAGGCAAGAAATCTTGCTCCCAGAGACAACAATGGCTATTCTGACCCTTTTGTTAAAGTTTATCTTCTTCCAGGGAGAGGGTAAGTGTAGGAGAAATTTTAACCTGAACTTTCTTTTATTTTGGGTTTGTTACTTGTCAGTGCCTCACACTGAGAGTTATTGCTATAGAAAATCCAGGTACAACACCAGGAAAAATGGCAGATTTTTAATAGAGAGGTTTTAGAGAGATTTTTAATAGAGATTGTACTCCCAGGAGAAGGCACATCCTTTGCTAGTGAGCTTGAGGACTTTGTGATCATTCCTGTAGGTTTAATTTTTTTTTCATGTTTCCCTTTAAAAATCATAATGCATGCAAAAATATGTACTAAAAGAACAATAGACTCTAGTGAAATGTGCTAAATATGTGTAATACTTTCTGTAATATAGAGAGGTACATGCTAAGATTGAAATAGAATTGTTGCTTCAGTCAAAACATTCTCAATTTGGGACAGCTTTGCAAACATGCAGAATTACAATATTTGAGATAAATTTAAGGTTGTAGTATAATAACAAAGGTGAGAAAAACTAGACAGAAAAGATTCATGCCATGTGATTTTTTAATTTTTTTTTTTTTTTTAAGAGCGGAGATGTGATTTTAGAAATTCTGATAATTTTCTATCTACTGACTATACAAATCACTAATCACTTTTTCACAGACCATTGCTTTCTTAGATTCTGTAATTATGAATAGCTCATTTGTGCCCTAAAAGTACAGAATGTGATATGTATCCATTAGTATACATGGCTATAATAATCCTGCTAACTTCAGTGACACAATAATATATCTAAAGCTGATGATTAGACCTTAGATTGAAAAGAAAAATCCTGCAAACTTCTCTGCTTGTAATCACACTCATCCTAAGACTCTTAGACTAGGTGCTTGGAACTGAAAATCTATATTTCTGTTCTATTCAAAGTAACAGGAAAGTGGATGCTCAGGTCACAGTTCAGCATTTGGCATACGGACAAACACTGCTAAAAGCACATGAATGGTGCAACTAAGGGCGTGCGTATTCTTTTGTAGCTTGGTAATTCCAGCTATACAGCATTCAATATTGGCCAGTGGCACCGGGCCCAAAACTATTACTGAATATAATGGGAACAGATCCTAAATCTCAAGGGGTTTTTTAATGCACCTGAGAGTATTGTAAAATACTTGTCAAATCAGTCTTACTGGAAATCTTGCAGGTACATTCACTGATGTAGAAATAAGGCTTTGAACTGGGAAGACATTCACCCAGCAGAGGTCTAATCCAGATCCAAATATAGATTTAAACTTACGGCCAAGTTATTAAGAATTTGGATTTCAGTTTTATTTGGGTTCATTATTTTAAAACATGGCAATGTTGCAGTCTTGCATGTAACTTGAGGCTTAGTGAATAATGAAAACAAAGAACTTTTCAAAAGTGCCAAACTTGTTTCTGAAAGCAGAAACTTGAATTGCTACTGAATACCTTTTATCTATAGTTCAGTCCATGCTAGATGAGTTCTTCTTCCTAATGCTTCTATTTCCTTTGATTCTAATCCTAGAAACTACCCATTATTCACATGTTTTCTTTTATCTCTGTTCTCATTTTCTGTCATACTGCTTCCTCTGTGTTCCTAACTCTGTAAATGCTGGGTATGCAGACAAGTCATGGTTGTCCAAAATGCAAGGTAGAGTATATGATCCTCCAATTTTATTCTTTCATTTTTATGTGTGCATGATATTATGACAAGCCTGTGCACTGAGCTGAGATTTTCTCTTGAGATTTGATGACCTGCAACTGCAGCATGGTTTGGCTGTGCATTGTCTAATGAATTCCATTTCCAGATCAGAAGGAACTGGAAGCAGGTAATTAATGTTCCTCGATGCAATACTTTTCTAGGACCAAACTTTGATGACAAACAAAATTGCTTTTGAAGTCTGGAAGAATTTAGTTCAGAGATATCTGAAAATTCATTCTAACTCACTGAAAAGTTGAAAAATAATTAACTGTGAACATATCAAGACTTTGAATAGTGTTACTGCCAAGAGAAGCAGGCACTGTTTGGAAATGAAATTGAATACTTTTTTTCTCTACACCTTGTGCAGTGTGTAGACATTAAAGCCAAGCATAATTCTAGATAATTGCTCAGCTAGCTTTAAAGCTACTTGGCCACATAAATGGCTATTTGTGGTAAATAAAGTCAAAATTTCAGTTACTGAAATTACTAGTGTTTTGTTTGTCCTGGAGTTGGAAATATAAGGGAAAACTCCATTCTCAAGATATGCTAATTTCTGTCCAGGCTAAGTATAAAATAATAGTTATACCACCCTGATTCTAAATTTGTTTAAAAGTAGAAACCTGACCAAACAATTCAAGAGATTAATTTTAATAAACAGATCTTCTCTATCATCAGTCTGCTTCTTCATTAAAAAATTATTTAATGAATGTCTTTAAATGCCATATTTTATATGCAGTTATTGTTTTATAATTCTTCATTGCATTTTCTGATGTATTGGGTACGAATAAACTATATTCAGGGAAATACAGAGGAATGATAAAGAAAAAAGTAATGCAGTTTATATCTTTTCACACAGAATGAATGTGTGAATTTCTAGCTATAGACTGGTTTAATGAATAAATTTTTTAAAGCATCTACATCTGTTAACCACAATTGTTGGGGGGAAGGTGCATCAGTGGTATATAAATATTTAATGTATTTGCCAGATCCTTCCCTTCAGAGGTCTAGAAACCTTCAGCTGTCATCCAGCTTAGCCTGGGTCTTCACCTCCTTAGAAGTCATCAAGGTCTCTTGATTCCCTCTGCAACAGATACAGACCATAGGTTACAGGAATGCGGCTAACGCCACCCTTGCCAGTGTAGACCCAGATAGTCTATGCGCTTCAATGGAAATACTCAAGAGTCACCATGTTAACAACACAGTTACCTTCTGTCACTGCCAGCTCTGAAACTCAACACTGCATTAATCACCTCACATATTTCTGAAAAGAATCAGAAACTTTGAAAGGGTGCTGAAGTTGTAATATTGTAAAACGAAATCCAGGAAAGGAAAGAGAATGTCTTGGTTTAATTTTCTTGATTCAGTGCACAAAGGGTCCTTTCCTACTTTCTTCAAAAAGATGAAAACATATCAGTTCCTCAAAACCGGTAGATCATACCCAGTCAGGCCCAAGCTGTGTAATACTGGCTTAGTTAAGGTAAGAAGTAAGTGGGCTATTCTGGGTGTAGGAGGAGTTTGCGTAAGTTAGTATTTCATTAATAGTTGATCAGAATAGACAATCTGAGGAGTACTTTGAGCCCAGAAAGAGATATGCTGCCAGTCTGGTTGTCACTTGCCCATGTCCCATGACAGTTAAATCTCATTAATACTTCAGGTGATGCAGATACTTTTCTCAGATCAGAGAGTGGGAAAATAAAGCTACTGAGGTGCCTTAAAAAAAAAAAAAAGTGCATTACTTGAATAGGATTTGCCATCAAAATCTAGTTTTCAAAAGGATTCAGATTTTGTATTCAAGCTTTTCTTCCATATGCAAAGAAATAACTTTGTGTGAGTTTCTTTTTCATATGCTTTTGATTCCCCTAGATTTTAATTCATCATTTTCTTACTGACATACAAGAAAAAAAGAAACCTTTTTTTCAAAAGTTTTTTTTTCAAAAAATATACCATTGTGTGCTGTGGCTGGCAGAACTGATTGAACCTTGGAGAGCTGCTGCTTTCTTCTCATCAGCAGAGGCAGACAGATACTTTGTTTCACAGGTCCAAATGCCCTTCACATTTTTCAGTAAACTGGAAGACAATGGATAGCATGTCATAAAATAAATGGAACTGTGTAGAATGACTAAAGCAAAATGTAAGAGTAAAATGCAAGTGTCTTTCATTAAAAGATACCAGTCTAGAAGGCCACTTGGATATGGCCACTCCCTTTTGGAGAATAAGGCCACTACACACTCCAGAATAAATAGAGGGGAGCACTGCACAGAAGAATTGAGTTTGTGGAGTGAAAATTCTGGTGCAGAAGATTCAACACTGACATATATCATATGTCAATATGTCATATATCAATATGACATATGTCAGTAAAACACATGTGTCTTTCACGTAACCTTAATTCAGACCTGCTCCAATCTGGTACCATGCACGGTACACCATTAGTGACCAGCTGAGCCCCTGGAGTGCATGATTCTGAGTTACTCTCATATGAAAGGAATCTATTTCATTAGCTTTGAGACCATGTCACAATATGAACCAAAACACAGTTCAATCAAAATTTAGAAGTGACAATCAGCAGAACAGCACACTACCAAAAATTAATGTAGGGGAACCATAAGATAATTTAATAGGGCAGATACAGGTCATTCTGTGGCATTTGGCCTTAGTGCTGGAGAAAAGTCCTGAGCACATTTATTTTAGTAATAGATACAGCACGTAAGTCCTTTAATGTATGGGAGGTTTGAACAGAAGACAAAGGGCAGCTGACTTACAGACTGACAAAAAAAGGTTCTTTACCTTATATCTTGTTGGGTTTGTTCAGTTTTCAAAGTATTAAAAGCTTCTTATGTTCTCCTACTCACCTATTTTGAGATGTCCATTAAAATTCATATTAAATTAAAATTGGAATGGAAGCAAATCTGACATCAAAGCTTACAGAGATAGATGATTCCATATTCTGTTAAAGGGTAGTATATTGCTTTCTCGATACTGAGGACATGCAAAATACAATAGAAAGCACTCCTGATTCTTCTTAAGAACAGATTATGCAGCCAAAGTTTTTATTCTTGGCTGTTGATAAAAACAATCATGGGCTTGATGGTCTTTTATGTTTGTTTCCAGTACAGTTAGAGGTATAGGCAGAGAACAGGATCAATAAGAAATTAGTGCTTCTGTCATTAACAGGATATTAGTTACCCGATGGCATTCATTAAACATTCTTGTGAGATGAGACTCCTGTAATTAGAGACTGTAATCTATAAATATAACAGATTCATGCTACTTTAAAGTGCTAATAGGAGGATGATCTTAGAAAAGAAATCAATGCAATATCACTTCAATTAATAATCAGAGCCCAACTCCTACAATGAGAGAACAAAGCATTTGTGCATGTGTTGACTGATGCTTTATGTTGAAACAGTTGTAGACAGAGCTAGCCTGCTGAAGAGTCAGAAGATATTTTAAAAGACCATGTCAGTAAAGCATGCTAATGAAAAAAAAAACCCAAAGGCTGTCATTGTCCTCTTGTAACCCTGAGCTGTTGCAGAAATGAGGGATGCAGTTCTTTTCTTTTTATGCTTTGTGGTTTGTGAGTGTGGGTTTTTGGTTTTTTGGTTTTTTTTTTTTTTTTTGTGTTAGAACTGAAAGAAACAAAAGAACACTAATGTAATGTTTTCTTCCTTTGTTCAAATTCAGTGCTGAGTACAAGCGGAGAACTAAGTACGCACAGAAAAGCTTGAATCCTGAGTGGAATCAGACGGTCATTTATAAAAATATCTCCATGGAGCAGGTGTGTGACTGGTAGTACTGTCCAGTGCAATTTACTGCTTTATTATTTGTATGGCCTGCAGTGCTTCCTGTGAAGGGAGAAGTGCTATTGGCAATTATGTGAAGTCCTGTAAAATCTTGCCAAATTTAGGGGAGATTTGGAACTATTTCCTTGCCTCTGATAGAGCTTACTATACCAATACTCTTCTCTTGTCCCTTCTACTCGTAAAAATGGTAATTTGTGGGGATTACACTCATAATCATATTGTAAGTATAGATGTGGCAATTTTAAAAAGTATAATGGAATACAAAAAGGAAATAAGATATAAGTTTCTGAAGTAGATGCAGAAATCACTGTCGCTCTTTGTTCCTAAAGCCATGCAAACTCACACAAAACATTTTGTATTAAAAAGTATTTCTAAAATGTAGAGATATATTTTTAGATTTAGCAGCATTTTACAGCAATGTGCTTGAAATATTAATCACTTAAAAAAAAACTTAGAAGATATTTAATTTCCTCATTATAGAAAGATTTAACTCATATCTGGGAAAGAAGTCTTTGGAAATCTGTAATCAGACCCTTTGTTTAAATTACGAAGTATATTTTACAGAATAATGGATCTGTATGCAGTTCTGAATCTTATTGCCTTTCTCAGTGTTTTGGTCTTGATACTTTCAACTTCATTTTTCAAGGCCACCTAATCTTTCAGTACTTCTTAAAAAAGCTCAGAAGAATCAGATACTGTAGTGAATAGGTTTCACAATGCTTTTAATATAATTCTCCAGTATGACACCAAGATCTCAATATTATCTTCCTAACTTAAAATCTGGTTGTTCATTGAGAAGAACATAGATTAAGATACTAATTTTTGTATGGAGCAAAATCCTTCCACAGAGAGACTTACATGGTTGCTTATGCAATCTACACATCTGAACTTAACAGGCAGTAGCTCAGATTTACTTCAGAGGTACCCTGTTGTATGTAGTGGTAATGGGTTTGCTGGGTTTTGCATGCTGTTTCATGTAGACTTGCATAATTGTAGCTCATTGACAGTGCAAGCATCAGAAAAAAAAAAAAAAAAACAACTATGATGTTTGTCTAGCTGCAATATAAACCCTGGGTCTTCTGAGTTTTGTGAAAAGGTTTGGTAAGTCTTAGCAATATTTCCAAACTGAGCTTTCCACTTAAGAAAGGCTCTTCAGTTTAATTTGCTTTAAGGTTCTGCTGTGACATTTCACAGAGCTGTAACTAAGAGTGCTTGGGTGTTGGACATTCAATGGCTCTTTCGTGATTTTAAATTGGATCATGATCTTAGTCTAGGATTTCTTGGACAGAGATTTTTACATCAGAAAATCTAGTATCTTTGATGTCAGGTTTTTTACCATTATTTGATTAAATTTGCCTTTAGGTCACGTACTAAATTCTTTCAACCTTTGCTTCCTATTTGCAAATCTCCTCCGTTTCCCTTCCTCTGAAACTGTCATGCAGTGCTTTTGATTATAAGTATGTATACTTTGTCTGAGCACCACATATGTTGTATATTTTGTCCTCCTGTCACATAGAAATGTATGCAGGGAATAATGTTTCCTTCCACACCTTTCTGTGGCTTGTGTTTAGTGATAAGACACCTGTGTGAGTGATTCTTCTCCTATAAATTTCAGTGCCTGACTTACAGAATATACAGTAAAGCACATTTCTAAATCATCAGATAATTCCATACCCTCTACAGTTTGAAGAACTATCACCAGGCAATAGTATATTGTTTGCACTCACACAAACTCTCACAAACTCTCATAAATGGATATCTCAGAATAGTTAGAAATATGAAGAGAAGTACAAGACAATAATCATGAGAATGACTGCTCTGATCACCAAAGAAGCAAAACTGCTTCATACACTAAGTTATACAGAGCTAGCAGTCATACCCTAACATAAATTCATGAATCTTTAAAAACATTATTTCTTCAAAGAAGCATTTCCTTTTTCTCCATTAGAGCATAGGCTGCTTGCTGACAGCAAATAAGTATTATTAAATATTCCTTAATATAGCCCTTTTAACGTCACTGTCTAGACTTTAGCTAGTCGTACAATTTTTCATTTTCCTTTTCTCTTTCATTACCTAGCTGAAATTAAAGTGAAAATAATTATGGGAAATAGATCACTCTTTGAAATGAAATAGACTTTTTCAAGGTTGGAATGATTAGTTTTATCATGTAGCAAATTCTACTTTGACAGTTGGAGAAAAAATAAATTAAACTGTGAATGTTTAGTAATTTAAGTTTTTTTTGCTAAGTAATAAAGTGGAAATGATTACAGTTTGAGAGGTAGGCCAAGTACACACATTACAAATATTGTATAATAATTGCTAACTCAAGTCAAATACCTACTCAGAGCATGAAAGAAAGCATTAGAATGATTTAAGGAGAAGATGGTAAAAGAGGTAAGTTCTGTTGCTGGTCAGGCTGTTGGTATAATGTATGACCACAATATAAGGTGTGGCTTTGCCTCAATTTCTTACTTGTCAGAAAGCGGATAAAAGAATTTCCTTAAGTGATGGATATAATTCATTAAAGCAAATAACTCTTGCTATAGCTCATGTCCTTAAATTGAAGGTAATATGTTTAGAAAGAGTAATATTTTCAAAATCCTTGAATTATGTATGGAGCCTATGTCTTATTTCCAACAGTAAGAAAAGCTTTCTTATGAATCAGCAAGGTGTTGGTACCTAAATCTTACTTAATATCTCCAACAAGCGAAAGTAAGTTTCTAAGTGAGCTAGCAAAAGTCTTTTTGTCCTCCCATGTAATGAAGTACAGCCTTAGGGAGAAAGGTACAATAAAATGTAAAATATTAATGTAAGCATAAGTAAGTATAAAGCATTATCCAATACAACATCTTAATTTCTACTCATCAAATATCCTAAGATTGCAATCTTGCATATTATTTCTGACGTGATTATAGGAAATTACTTTTCAGCACAGGAGAAAATCAAACTGCATTAAAATTATTTATTTTCTGTATTCATGAGCTGTGTGAGATTTTCAACGAATATGTATTAAGTATTTCAAGTAATGCATATTTACTTACACAGACCCACATTATCTTTAACAACACCCAGTGCTCTCCTGACATTTAAAACTAGAAACAGACACTTCTGTACGTGTGGTGTTGCTTGTGTCTTCCATAAGATAAAACATTATTCACATTAGGTTTTTTTCTGCATATTCCTTCATTTTCTTTTAAATAATGGTTGTCTACAGTGGCCTAAGGCTAGCTGGAGTTCACATGCAGTAATATGCTTTTCAGTGGGTTGTTTTGGTTTTTAAAAATTATTATCATTATTATTAATTTTTCCACAAGGCAAAGCCTGAAATTAGTTGCAGCTTAGTAAGACTTTTTTTCATCATATGCTTGGAACTCAGATAAGGTTCACAACATGTGTAAACTGCTTTCCTTCTTTTAGAGGCACTTTCTCATTTTGCTATTGATACATTGCCCATTTGCAGAAACCCAGTATCACATGAATAGTGGGTTTCTGCAACCCATTTCAGTATTGCTGTCGGTTAAATTCCTGACAGATATCTGAACTTCTGGCTTCATGACCTAAAGCTGCATGATGTTAGGCAGAACCCAGCTTTGCTATGATGATATAATGGCTGCTTTTAAAATCACTAGCCATTGAGCGTTCTTTGCCTTCAATAGTGGTACATAAATGTATCTTCAGAAAAGGAAATTTTCCTCCTCTTTAAAACTCATTTCATGCACTCTGCCTAATAAAGATCTTTTGATGTTTTTTCATTGTCATAATATTTTATAAAAGCTTTATTAAACTAAGAGGCTTAAAATGGATATGTCAAAGAAATGTAGAGTACTGCAAGTTTTCAGCACAGTTTTATTATCATACTAATGCAAAGAAGCTAACAAAACAGGGTTGCACTTACTTGAAAATCTTCTCTATTTTCCCCTTTCCACCAAAAATCCTTCAAATCTTCAGAGTTCTTTTCCTTTGCGGAATCTATACATTTTTCTCTCTATCCTTGCACAGTTGTCATTTGAAACAAGAAGACAACACATCCTCCCAAAATAGTAACAATTCTGACAATGCATTTCTGAAAAGTATTTATGCTATTCCTCTTTTTTAAAGGGTAAAAATACTGAAAATGTACTTAAGTATAAATACTTTTTAATATATAAATATATAATATATATAATATCTATACTAAATATATAACTAATATATTAGTTATATATACTAACTATATAACTATATACTAACTATGTAACTAACTATATAATATATACTAACTATATAACTAATGCTAAAAATACTTTTAAAGGGTAAATATACTTAATATAAAATCTACCAGGGAATTACATCATCCAGTTGCTGCTCAACATCAATGAGTTGCTGCTCAACTCATTTTTTCAGATTATTTTTCACATTGCATTTTCGATACTCTCTGGAACAGCAAAGAAAAGGAATTTTATTCAGACAGAGAAATAAGCTTTGCAAATGCTCTGTAAGGGATGTTAAAAAGAGAATCTTTTTATTCAACTTTTTCCTTAATTTTTGCAGGATAGTTTTAAAAAGAATGTTTAAGAAGAATGTTGCCTAATCGTGTAGGAATAAAACAGAGAAAGATTAAAGAATTGCTCTCAAATATATATAGATACACTTTATCTAAGCTCTTTCAAGTCATGTTGCTACCTCCTTAGAAAGTATATTGTTGATGCTAAAAATAGTACAATTCCCCTTTGTGTGGGTTTTCCAGGAGATGGTGTTTTAAATTTGATTTTTCAGACACTGGCTTTGCATAGTTCCTAATTTTTTTAAATTTATCTGGGAGCAGAAGATATTCCAAATACATAATAATGAGATGAAATTATCATTTAATGGCAATTTAAAGTTATTAAGAACTGTCTGAATCTATGTTGCATTAAACCTAAGGTCGGTGGAGGTAAATAGCAAACAAGTGGTTTTCATGAAAGTATATATAATATGTACAGTAAATGGTATAGCTTATGATTTTGAACAATTACTTGATCCTTTGTTGTCCCTTTGTCCCAAGCAGCCAATTAATAGTCAGAGCAGTGAGTGACACATTGCTTCTGTTAAGATGATGACCTCAATTATCACATAAGATTTCTGATTCTGACCTCTTTTATTCAAGTATGTGAACAGAGTCCTGTTATCCTTAGTAACATTCCGAAGTGCCCAACAAATTCCTTCACTTACAGCTTCTCAGTCTGATTTCGCAGACATCTGATACTCCTAGAATTTTGCCCTTCTCCCTTTCAAGCCATATGAATTTATTACTGCCTCTCTAGCCACCTGCTTGCCTTTTGCCCCAGTATACAACACTGGTAATCAATTCTCTCCCCATCTGTCCCCTGGAACAACAGTCATGTCAACCTTTTCAGTAAGGTCAACTGCTTTGGTCAACAGCTTCTCTGTCTTGCCCTATCTTATCATATACAAAGACTTACTTGTTTCTTACTGTAGCCTGTAAGAAGAGTGCTTGACAAAGCTATTATGCTTAACAAGGTCTGCAGATAATGGGGTTTTATGGCTGTCATTAACACCTAACAGTACAACTTGTCCTGGTGTCTGGATGACTTGCAGAGTCCCATTGACTACACTGCATTCTGTGGGTAGTAAAGCCTGGTCTTCACAGATGAAATTTTGTAAACAGGGTGTTTTAAATAATACAGTTGTATTACACTGAAACGTACTTTAGGCAAATGTCTGAGTTCAGACAACTCAGATCTGACAATGAGAAAAGCTGCAGAAATACAAAAATGGGGCTTTAAAAATCAGTTTGGCTCTTGTAGTGGACACACCTTCTGTTAAAAACAAGCTGTGGAAATTCCACAAGCACAAGACCATTTGTCTTGATAACAAATAATAGCCCCAAATTATTTTTTCTGAGATCAAGGTGGATGGGAGGACAAAAGCTGCCTAGCTGTCAGTATGAAAAAGGGTACAAGTAGGAGGAATAGAAATCACCATGAAGACTTGATCTGAAGTTTATGATGGCAATGCAGTTAATTATCCTTTGACTTAAATTGCAGCTGAAAAAGAAAACACTGGAAGTGACTGTCTGGGATTATGATAGATTCTCCTCGAATGACTTCCTTGGTGAAGTGAGTATCTTATTTCCTCCTCTCCAACACTGCTTGGAAAACTCATTAATTGCATGCTGGTATTTGGAGACTGTTCTCTTCCAAGTTATGGTGCATATGTTAAGTAAAACCTTTTTTAGCTCACAGTTTTACTGCTGACTTCATAATAAATGGTCATGATTTCTTTCTTCCATACATGAAAGATGCCTTCCCTTTATCTTGATAAACCGTGAGCAAGTTCATTTAGGGCTCACACAATGTTACTTCACTGAAAATGAGGATTTTTTTTTAAGCATGAGATAGCAACAGCCTGCACATTGACTGAATGGAGAGTTCTTATTATGACTGATAAGCTGTCTGCTTTGATTTTAATGTAACATGGGAAGGCTGAGGAGGTATCAGTCTTTGTAAATGATTAAAGGATTAAATTCTGCCATCAAACCATAATTTAGCACATGCAAAATTATCTGCAAATGTGAGTAATTTGGTCTTGCTAATCAAGGTCTCATTTTTAACACTATGAAATAGTAATATCATTACCAAAGTATGACTGAAGGCAAAATTTTTTAATTAATAATAAATTAGATGAGTGATTATGGGAAGACGTATGCTCTCTGTTTTAAAAGCAAATAAACAAGCACATGCATGTATAATACAGAATTTCCAGCAATAACTATGATGTCAAAAAAAGTAATTAAAAATGTTATTACAAAAGAGAATTATAATTAGAAACAGAAGCCCAAGAAAATCAATCAATCATATACCGAGTAACCGAGAGTATCTCTGCTCATTCTGCATTTGAGTTTCACAAAAAAGGCACTCAGCTCAGCTTCAGTTCCCCATTGTGTAACTGAAAAACTGAGCAATCACTGTCGCTACTTGAACAATTACTAAAATAAATGTATAGGAAGCATCTACATGATTACTTATTTCCTGCATACTGCATCAGTATTCTTATTGAGTTCAGCATGTTTGTCCAAATGCAGGGCTCTATTGAATATTTACAACGTTGTTATTTATGACATTTAGAAAATGGATGCTCCAGCAGCTGCTTCTACAGGAAGATTTAAACCTTTACCTTCAAATATTTTCAAACTCTCAAACTATTTTATTTATTAAATCTTTCAAACTTAAACATGAAAACAGCTCTTCATGGAAAACGGGGATGGAAAAGACTATTCAGTGTATTTCAGGACCAAGATGTCCAGAGGAATCCTGCACCACAACATCAAACATGGGATATCCAATTTGTGCCCTAAGGACTTGCCTGAACAGGGCCAGCACCACTTGTATGCCCCAGATGGCAAATGGCACATCATGGTTCACATGCACGAAATGGGAACCCTCTTCTCCTACAAAGCAGAGCCCCTAGCCCGTACTGCTTATGGGGAGCAGTCCTCAGCCATGCTGTCCTCCAAGTCATTCCCAAGGCCATGACCAAAAACCACACCAGGCAGCATGCTAACTAGTTAATCTTTTCAGATTAAGTATAGACCTAACCAGACAAACCAAACCAGGTTATATACAACCCATGAAGCTGAAAGAAAAAAGGAAAGGAAAAAGACTTAACCTTCTAGAAAAAAAAAATCAGTTAGGAAGAGACTTCCCCACCCATAAACTTGAAGACATTTTCTTTTATTCAGGGTCTTGTAATAAACTGACAAAGACATTGTTCCCTGAGGTAATTGCACACTTTATTTGTCTAGCACTTCTAAAACTTCCCTACCTGATGTTAGTTTTAACCCTCTCACCTTACAGTCAAGTGCAAGGCTATTTTTGTCAAACTCTGTGATGACTCTTTAGTACTTTACATGTCTTGTCCCTCTCAGCTGCAAGAACATTAAGGGAGGAAGGGTCCTTATTGGTCCCAATGTTCTTGGTTCTTTACTTTTTTTTTTTTTTTAAGATATTTCACAAAACTCCTGCCAGCAATACAGGTGGCCCAGGGCAGTTTTTAGCTACAAGTGGGGTGGGTTTTTTTTAACCAAGTTTCTCATTTCATTTCCGTGTTGCCATCATATCCTCCTTTTCTTTTCCAGTGAAGCTTTGAGGCCTGAATGGCCTGTTGAATTCTATTATTTTCATGAAGTGCAAAGGTATCCCTATTCTTTTCTTTTTGTTACAAATTCTGTACATGTGCATTTTTGAAAAGGGTCAGCAAGAACCAGTCTCATATTATTAAAGACCTTCTGAAAAACAATCAAGTTATTTGCCCCTTTACCAATACTGACAAAAGGGAGAAGATAATACTGCTTGGTACTTCTATTAGGATATGTCTATACAGAGGCAGAATGACTAGGTGTCTTTTTAGTCTAGCTTTCAAGCTAGTGCTCACAAGCTACCCTTTAAACTGTCTAGACATCTTGGTATGGAGCTATGTCTAAGCTCATAGTTCTTACTGAGGTCCTGTTGAGAAGATTCAGACACATCAATATGCTAACAAATGTGCATTTGGGATCACAGCTGGCTTATATCAGATTAAGTCCAAGCATGGGCGAAGAGTCCTGAATCTGCCTTATACACAGCCTTATACCCTTAACTTCTTACATTTGATTGCAACTTCGTGTAACACAACTGTAGACTCTTCTGCTGTACAGAATCATTAATAGATCAGATACAGGCCATGTATTGTAATTTGCTTTATTTATAGGTATTGATTGAGTTATCCAGCATCTCTCAGCTTGACAACACTCCTCGGTGGTACCCTCTGAAAGAACAGAGTGAAAACATTGATCACGGGAAATCTCATTCTGGACAGAGTAGCCAGCAATCTCCAAAACCATCTGTCATCAAAAGCAGAAGTCATGGAATTTTCCCAGACCCCTCCAAGGGTAGGAATGACTTGGTGTACCTGATAGGAAATGTTTTTCCAGATGATGGGAAAACCTCTGTTACGTGGAAGTTCTAACAGGAAAAATAAAGTTACTGCTTTGAAGTTTGTATACACTTTTATTAAAAACATATTTAGCTCCATGATTAATTCATTAGAGCCAAGGCTTAATTTGGCTCGACCAGTGCCAGCCAGCTTACTGAGTAATTGTGTCCTTAAAACAGCAGCTTACAAGCTCTACGTGCTTTGTACATCTACTATAGATTCTGTGCCCTTCTCTTTTTTTTCTGGTAGCCTTAGCCAAATTCAATACATGTTTAGCTTTCTATTTTTCATGTTCTTTAAATATTTTATGGCATTTTATCTTCTGGAAATGTCACATTAATATTTTATAGAATAACAATTATGCTATAATAATGCATATGCATTTCCAGTCAATGATAACTGGCTGCAGCATATCTCAATTATATCGGAAATCGGTGGAGCTGATATAGTAGAATTATACTAGTGCAGAATTGATCTCAGTGTCTCCTGCTCTAAGAAACATCTCTACTTTTTATTTTTGTATACTAAATAGTTGATGGCCAGTTCCTCACTTAAAACACAGTGTGTGTCATATCAAAGCAAAAGCCATCCCAAATAGCATCAGGATGAGAGCCTCAGAGTGATAAGACTCTGCTCCATCTCCTCTCTATTTCTCTGTATAATGTTTTGCTAGGGATTGATGTCTATATAAGATCTATATCTAAATTAGAGGTTAGTACAGAAGCTATTGTAAGTTAGGCTATGGTTTTGACTGGGGCATTCATCAGAATAAAGCTGCTTGCATTAGATAAGTATTTGGTACATTGTCAGTGATGCTAGTTAGTCTTTACATACTAGAGAAATAGAAAGTGTAAAACAAATTAGTCTTTAGGCTACCCTGTCATTCAACCAGTATGAATCAGCACAGGAGGCATAATTCACAGGTGACAGAAACCGAATAGTAAGTTAATTATTCCCTAGGCAGCGGAACAGTAAGGAAGTAGAAAAGGGTGCTTCATAAGAGTTTCCTAATAACGATATATCCCAAGAATTTGAATGGCATTGCACAGCTCAACCTTTATTCCTTGATCTTGGATGCAGCTAGAAAGGCCAGTCAAGAGAAAGATAATGAAATTGTTTGTTTGTTTTCAATGAATGCAACAGTTGTGTTTCTTCATTTTCTTGGTAGACATGCAGGTGCCCACCATTGAAAAATCCCACAGCAGCCCAGGGAGCTCCAAATCTTCCTCTGAAGGACATCTACGCTCTCACGGTCCATCTCGCAGCCAAAGCAAAACCAGCGTCACTCAAACTCACCTTGAAGACGCTGGGGCAGCCATCGCCGCTGCCGAAGCAGCTGTCCAACAGCTTCGCCTTCAACCAAGTAAAAGACGCAAATAAATTCCTCAGCATGGCAGCTTAATGTTCATCTGTTGCCTTTTTCCCTGCTGTCCTTCCCTTTTTGGCTATTTTTTTTCTGTTCTTGGCACACTGTGCTCACTCTGTTCAATGTCTTTCTTTGTGTGCCTGTGTGTGAATACATATAATTACAATATACTCTTGTATTTAGAAGTCGTCTTCTATTTATTTATTTATTTTTATTTGTATAGACTGCAGTGAAACTGGCTGTTTCTCCATCAGTCCCTTCACTCATGGTCCATGATGTTCCATGGTTGTGCATGACTCACAAAGAATTCCATTGTGTGGTGGTGTTTTGATGTCACTAAATAGCTGCCAATGAAATACACAAAAGCTGCAGAAATGTGTCTGCCAGCTCTTCAAGTTGCACAAAACGAGTACTGAGAGCACATTAACAAGATATATCTATAAGTAGTAATCAGGAAGGACAGTACTATATACGCAAAAGAAGATTTAAAGAAAAGAAATTTTTTTTTTAACTACATGGCTGAGATTTCTATTTTTGAAAGATGATTGTAAATATCTAACTTTTTTTTTGTAAAGGAAATATAAGGCAACCTTCTTAATATCTCAGATAAAATCCTGATAGTGATGAGCAGAACGGCAATAGATAAAAACATTAAACACATTAAATGCAAAGTCATTAAACACATAAAGCCATTAACGTAAGATTTCAATAGTGTTATCAAGTTAGTAAAGTCAAGAGGAGTTGAGAGCTAAGTCAAATGTCATAGTCAGTTCAATTTTTCTAGTAATTTTTGTGCATTTGATTGATTAAGGATCAAGATAGATTTCATCTGACAACTTTAAATACGTTAATAAATTAAAAATTTTCCATTCAAAAAGATTGCTCTCCAGAGTATGCTTCAGACCAGTATCTAATTGCCAGCGGAGGGTTTAGCTGAAGGCAAATTAAAACTCTCAGACTGTGGAATCATTGTGTTTGTCTTCAGGATTTGTTGATATGTCATAAACTTACCATGGTATAATGCAAAAACTAAGGGAAAATAATTTCCCTTGTCTTCACCATCATTAATAAAGAAACAGCCAGTTTTAATACTCTTTAATGCTGTGCATGTGGTGTCTCTTCGATGTTTGAAAACACTACTTATTTAAATACAGAAAAAAACACTTCTGTTTGCATGAATAACATTTAAGCTGGTTCCATCTGAGGATACATACTCTGGGTTTCCATTTCACCCACACTGCCACAGCAGCACATAAAAGCGGTCAGTCTAATCATGCCAGGAAGCAGCACAGACACAGCATAGCAGGAGTCCTCCCTATTCAAAGAACTCAGTCTGACAATCTGCCTCCACCAGCCAATGACAACAAAGACCAAAGCCAACTAGCCCTCAGGAAAGTGATGTCTGATGGACCAGTCAAGCCCGAAGGAGGTGAGCTGTTAAGAAACCCAAACATCCCAAATCCTTCTTGCCATGTCTACTAATTCGTTGCAATATTTAATTATTTATTTTACCCCTCCATTAAGTGCTGTAAATGTTAACATGAATCAAGAACTCTGCTTAATTTTTCCACATCAGTGCATAAATCCACAGTGAAAATCTGCTAAGAAACGTTATAAAACAACAAACGTACACTTCCATTCCAATGGAGGACTTAGACTTCTGCTGGAAAATGGTATAGCTTTGCCCATGTTGTTGCCTAATAAAAATAATGCATACAAGTTGGTCTGCTTAAGCATAATTGAACATTTCTTGTACTGTGACAAAAACTAATTGCACATTTCTGTTTCTGGAATTCTAATTGGGACAGTAACAATTTCTTTTTCCTCTCTCAACATACTTGTTATGTCATTAGCATAGATAATTTTTCAAACCACCAGTGGAAATGAAAAGCATTTTGATCCATATATAGCTCAATCTCTTGCTAACTTTCTTATCAGCCTCTTAAAAAATTATTTTGTACCTGTAGGCACATGTTCATCAAATCTAAATACCACATAATAGCAATTTATCCCTTCCTCACAAATAAAGAGCCAGAATCTCAATTGGTTGAAAACATCACTGTTCTTTTGACTTTTGGAGCATTTTGCTTACTTCCATGGAATCTGAGGGATTATCCCAATAAAAAATAAATTTAGAGATTGGATTCCCAGATCTTCTCTTGTGCTGTAATCCCTTCCCAAGGTCTCATGATTCATTGAAGGTTTTTCTGCCAATGCCATTGCACATTGTGGACAATACAGTATGGCTGAGAATGTTGTAGGAGAGAAAGAGGAAATGATACTTCAAACAATATACCCTAAAGACAACGTGTCATTAAGAGAAGTAATATGATGTCAAAACAGCTAATTAACAAGGGCAAATTTAATAAATAATTTTAAATGTTGTACTTAGAAATAACAAATTGTTTCTTATGAAAGCTTTAAGAACTCTTCCATAAATATATCCATCTACACATCTGTGTGTGTCCACCCACATGCATATTGTCTTACTCTACAGCTCAAGTCCAGAAAGACAGAGGCCAGAGGATATCATGGTACTAGCTCAGGCATCATGACTGAAAGTCACATCCTATTCCTGGGATGTATACCATAGAAGCCTAATTCTGGAAGGAATGTCCTATAAAGAGTGGCTAAGAACTTAAGAGTTTGTCTAGTTCGGAGAAAAGGAGGCTGAAGGGCGACCTCATTGCTCTCTACAGCTTCCTGAAGAGAGGAAGCGGAGAGGGAGGTGCGGATCTTTTCTTGGTATCCAGTGATAGGACATGTAGCAATGGTTCAATGTTGTGTCAAGGGAGATTTAGACTCAACATTGGTAAGCATTTCTTTACCAAGAGGGTATTCAAACACTGGAACAGGTTTACTAGAGAGGTGCTTGATGCCTCTAGACTGTCAGTGTTTAAAAGGCATTTGAACAATGCACTTAATAACATGCTTTAACATTTCGTCAGCCCTGAGTTGGTCAGGCAGTTGGACTAGATGATCATTGTAGGCCCCTTCCAACTGAAATATTCTGGTCTAGTCCAGTCTAGTCTAGTCTAGTCTAAATAACTCTTATGATCTTTTGAGGTGTCATGTCTGTAAGAGATTTATCATAAATAGTTGTAGTCCTGTGATGCCTTTTGGCATAGACAAGCAATACTAAAACCTTTTGCATGTAATATAAGGTTGAATCATGGTTCACATACACTTTTATGGTAAGGAAATAGCTAGGCAGTTGGCTTCAAGTAGTCTTACCATTGAACTGTTATGCTAGGTTTTTTTTACTTTTCAAATTGCAAAAATGATATATATTGATATGCATTTGGCTCAGCAATATTAGAAGCATCATAGAGAGTTATGGGAATGAGAGTCCACATTAATATCATTAATACATAAGTGAGGTTAGAGTTACCATGAAGAGACATTGTACCTTTGTCTTTTTACTTCCAACAAATATACAATGCGTGGTCATCTACACAAAGTTTGCAAGTCTAGTTTCAGATCTGTGAGAAGTTTTGGCTTCTTCTTACTGTACACAAACTAGTTTGTCCTAATTTATTCCTCTGCTTCTGAGTCCTAGGATCTTTTCTATTGGTTGTAGTTTGTTAGTTATTAATTGTGTCTGATGAGAAGTAAAAAGGAAATCATAACCAAAATCAGCACCCATAGTATAAATATTATATTTTGTGAATGCAAAGGGCTTGCATCAGTTTAAGATTATTGGACTGGACTATTTCTATATTAATTTTAAACAGTAAGAAAGGTATTTTAATCAATTTGTTTAAAATTTAAGGTGAAGATACAACAGAAAACATTGGTCTTTGTTCAGTGCCTTTGTAAAATCCAATATTCAACTACAGCATTTAATTAAAAATAAACCCTGAAGTATAATTTCCTTGTTGCCTGTGAGAGATAAGACTATAATCTGCAAAGAAACCAATTACATAATACATATTCCCATCACTCCCCTCAGAGAGGAAAAATAAAATTTCAGAGCCAATCCTTTGAAGGCAGAAGTTGCAAGGGATCCAAACCAGAGGGAGAGAGCAGTGCCTAGGTTTGAGTTAATTTGATCTCATTTTTGTGAAAAATCTGAATAATTTACAATTACACATTCACATAAAATTAAGTGCATTCCTTTCAACATAAATCTGTGTATTAGGGTTTATCCACCAGATGAATCAGTTTTAAAGATAGTGCAAATGAGTCCACCTCCTTTTAAGTCAGTAATTTATCTCATAGAAGGATCTTTCCATTATATGGAATTTTCTTGTTTGATCACTTATGTTTTAAACCCAGTAAATTATTTTAGAGTTTTTCAGATATATGAACACTTAAAGATACTCTGATGATAATTACCAGTTCTCTGGTTATATGCACATAAAACAGTAGGTGTATCTGCAATACAGTTATTTACTGATTTTATATGAAAGGCCTTTTCAAAGCCAGTTTATAGTTTTACAAGAACGAACTACATGCTTTAATTTTAATAACTTCCAATAGAGTGAATAAGAAAGACAAGGAACAGCAAAATTTCCCTGTGACATCTGTGTGAAGTAGAAAGGTGCACCAGCTTTGCCTCACTAGAACAGAAAGTGTAGTTTCCAGTGAAATAAAAAGTTCAGAGTACAAAAAAAAAAAAAAAAGGTTCACCATACAGTCAGCATTTATCTACATAACTGGTCATTTTTTTAAAGTACACAGTTTTACAGGAACCTGTGGTCTCTACATTGGTGCTTAATATACCTGCTTAATGGGTAAAATTCAATGAGCTTGTCCTTATTTGCAGAGGAAGGGGTGCCAGTTTTGCCCCAAAAGGTACAAGGTCAACAAAAAATATTATTTTATGACCAAAGAAGATAATTTCTAGAAAACTATTTTTATTCTTATAGGATATTTGGAGAACAGTAAATAAATATTTAAATAGCTAAGTAGGTGATTTTAAGCCTGAACGTCATTGTAGCCATATGCATCTTTCTGTCCTTTCAGACACTTACGAGAGAGAGTCAATATACTGTTGCTTGAACATCGCATGATAATGGATGCCATATGCACCTTTCCTTTTATTTGGCACACATTAGAAAACCAAATCTGCCAGGGGAAAAGCGCTGCTATGCTCTTGATCCGAATTAGTTAGAAAATGTTAAAGATCTAGAGAGAATACTATGTGTTTCAGTTAAAGGTCCAAACATATCTGTTAAATTACCATTTAAGGTAATACAAACAATATATTTCTACAGTAATTTATATCTATCTTTCCCATATTTTTTTAATCAATAATAGAAAGGTTTTATTAACCTCTTGGAATTTAAAATTCCAACATTTTACCTCCAAATCTAATGCATGTACCCAGAACCTATTTGTTTCTCACATCTCATAGAGAACATTTCACCTTTTGCACTGTAAATTTTCCATCATGACACAAAAGCTTTTCTGTGGTATCCTAGGAGGAAACTACTTTCCAAATAGCTGTGTGGCAAGTGATTTTACTGGTCAGAGGGAGATCTACTATCAGAACTAATACTGACAGCTGGAATATCTAGAGTTGTTAGACTGTGCATCAGCATTTTCACAATTGTGTCCAAATGAAGTCGTCAATTTACACCTCTCAAAGACCTCTGGTTTAAAACACTTCAGTTCAAAAGGCAGCATACCTGCTTTTAACTCTCTTAGTCCAACAGCTGTAACAAAAGTTCACTTACGTGTCAGCATAACAGGTTAAAACTACACAGAAATGTGACGTGATGTATGTACCAAGATATTGCTAGCACTGTAAAATCCATTATACAAGTCTGAGCCAGCACTGTGTAATTTCTTGCCACTTAGCTGTAAGAAATTAAAATCGGCAGGAATTTTCCTTATCACTAAGTTCAATTTACTTGCATTAGCAACAATGTGGAGTGAAAGGAAATTGATTCCTAGGTTCTATAAATCTGTGGATTTAAATACCTGCTTATTTGGGGGTCTCCTTAGGTCTATACCCATTTTCACAACTTTAATAGGCAATGTCATGTTTTAATTTCCTACAATAATTTAGGATGTTCCTTCACACTTTAAATAATTTACTGCCCAGAGCTGTTTTATGCCTAGCTTCACTAGTCTCTTAATTTCCAAGTTAAATGGGCCTTCATATTGCTACAAATAACCCATTTCCAAGAATCATTATCAAAACAAGAACAGTTTGTCCCCACTCTCTGCAGACAGCAATAATCCGAGTCTGTCCTTTGAGTCTTGTTTCAGTCTAATAGCTGGCACATTTTGCTTTGGCTATTCCTGCTATTTACTCTTCCACCATTTTAAGCTGACATGTAATTTCAGGAAATTGCTTAGATTCTTCCTTCGATAACTCTTATTTCAAAAGTGTTAGATGATAGGCTAACTCTACAGAGCACATGGAAGAAAATTATTTCATCAGAATTGCTTTGCTGGGTAGAGAAATGCCATCACCACAGTTTAAGATGAACACTGTTCTGCCATTACTCACTTCAAATGGTAAAATGCTCTGTAACGAGTTGTGTTGAAATTTCACAAAGTATCAGTGCTCAGTGTGTGGTCAAAGCCGTGTCTAATAGGGCTGAAATGGGTGAGACCATGGTCTAAAGTAGTGTTCAGTATGAGGAAGGGTGAGAAAAATAAACTGACCAGAGGTATATGCCTCTGATCACTAGTTATTTAGCTATCCTCATTCTGTTGCCAGTTCCCAAAAGACGCAACTAGCAGTCCCAACAATAGGGTTTAACACTGCAGAACCTTATGGAGGAAGCCTGAGCTGCACTTGCTTTCAGTGCTAGCAAACCCTTAATAAAAATAGATTAACTGGTGTTTGGGGGCAGTTTGAAGTTGGAGCACTTGAAACACAAGATGAGTGAAAGTGAAGAGTAGACAAGCTTCTGCCAGGAGATGCTCTGTGTGACATGTCCAGTCTGTTGTCAGCAGGCAACTATCCAAAGCAGATCAGTGATTTCACCTGCTCTCATCAGCTTCCATCTATTTGAGAAGACTCAGCATAATGCTATCAGCCCTTTTTGTCACCCAGAGTTTCTCACAAGACTGCCAGTCATAAAGAATTAGAGGTAAAGTCTCAAAACTTAATCATGAATGCATACTCAAAACCATTTTTTCCCTCCTCTTGTTTGGTTTCCAAATAGAATTGTCCTTCCCAATGTGTTTTGATTGTTGCATTTCTGTTTCTAGACAGATAACTGAAAAGAGGAGCATCTACAATTTAATCCCCAGGAATAAGTTCTGCTTGAGTCTGTTTTTTGATCCACATGAACCACAGGACAACATAGTCCCATTTTTCAAATTTAAGAATTTAAGTCTTTAAAAAAAAAAAAAATCAATTCACTGTAGAAGAATGGCTGGAGTGGCTGACAGTGCTGGATTGTTCCATTTTGCTGCTGACTGATTTGTCAGTTCATGGCTACAGGTCTTGTATGAATTATTTATCTTCCTTATGTTAGGTTTTTAAAAAGCATCTTCTTTTTTGTAAAAATAGACTTTTCTGAAAGATTAAGTGAAATAATATGGCTTCCATTCCTTCCCTTCTTATTGATTTTAATATCATTTCTTTATAAGGTGGCATGACTTACATGTTTTCCTTGGTTATAAAAGTTGATTTTCTAACTGAGTACATAAGCCAAAGTATAAGCAAAACCATATTTTTGCTGTAGAAGCATTCAACTAATATCGTTCTAAGAGTAACAATTAAAACAATTTTTTAAAGTAAATTTTAAGAAATTGTGCTAAAAGGTGAGGTCATTGCTAGCCTCAGTTTTCTTGAATCATCAATTCTTTTCCAACAAGGCATAAGGGAATACACAGGCAACTATCATTCTGTCAAAGGAAAATTCTTTTTCTTTTTTTTTTTTCCTGTAAAAAATACAGAAAGATATCTGGTATCTAGTCCAAACCCCCTGCAAGAAGCAGGAACGTCTCCAACCAGATCACGTTGCTCAGAGCCCCATCCAAGCTGGCCTTGAATGTTTCCAGGGATGAGGTATCTACCACCTCTCTGAACAATCTGTCCCAGTGTTGGACCACCCTCATTCTAAAAATTTTTCTCCTTATGTCCCTTCTGAATCTACCTCCTTCTAGTTTAAAACCAGTATGTCTTGTCCTATCACAGTAGGGCCTGCTGAAGAGTTTCTGCCCATCTTTCCTGTAGGCCCCCTTTAGATATGGAAGGCCACTATCAGGTCTCCCTGGAGCCTTCTCTTCTCCAGGCTGATCAGTACCAGCTCTCTCAGCCTGTTCTCATAGGAGAGCTGCTCCAGCCCTCTGACCATCTTCTTGGTCCTCTTCTGGAATCGCTCCAACCAGTCCCTTCCAGCACTAACAATTCTATGATTCTATGATCTGTACAAAAAGTATCTGGCTAACAATTATCTTTTTCTTTTTTTTTTTTTTTCTTTTAAAAACCTATTTCTAAGCAATTGAGAACTGTTCCAACTCATTCATGTATTATTCACTAGAATGGCTGAACCGAAACTTTTGCTCATGCCAGCCTGTACAACAGACAGTAAATGTCACTCGGAGGCTGCATTAACACCACATTGCTAGCTGTTAAATATGACTTGCCTATCCATCAACACACCTTCCAAGTAGAGAACATTTCATCTCATTGGGGGAACTACCAGCTAAAATAGGATAAAAATTAAATCAAACTACAACAATAGCTTTGTATAATAGAAAATCCTGTGCACTATTTCAGAGGAAGCAGCTCATATTAGAGTTTTAAACTTTCAGTTCCTATTTCTATTCTTCGTAGCCCAATGGCTGGACAGCTAAGACATTATTGAAGTTACAATCCTTAAAAAGTACCAAGCACCTGATAAACTGCATAAAATGTTAATGGAGAAGGGGCTGGATGGGAGAAGGGATATCTCCTCTCTCTCAGAAAGAGGCTAAGTAAGTGATGGTGTTGGGTAACTATCTTCAGTTAAGCTTAGTCTCTTCCTTATGCTGAGGCTTGAAGAGTTTTTTCTTTCTTCCAAAAATTGAAAGATTTCAGCATCATATGTAATTGACAGCAAAACCTTGCATATGAGAAGTATTTAATTTTTTTTTTCTTTTGAAGAACTAGGAAGTAATTTGAAAAAGCAAAGGGCAAGGAAGCAATGAGACATAGCTCTTCCATGATCTGGATGCTTAATATGCAAATAATGGCAATTTTCTTTGACCAAGTTCCTATTCAGATAAATGTTGTACATTTAAGTAAAGCAAGACTACACCTTGTAGTATCAGGCATCTCTCTGATACCAGAAGAGAGTATCAAGTCTTTGGACCAGAGTGAATCCATACTAAACTCTTCAACTCTCTACAGACCAAGGCACCTCCTGCCAGAACTATGGTGTTAAAACTTGAGAACTTAGGCATTTTCTAGTGTAGGCAAATGTAAGCAGAAACTCTGTAACTCAGAAGTCAACCTACTCTAATCTCACTTTAGTTCCTTGGATAGGAATCCAATTGGCCAAGCAAGGCGGCAACTACTCTGACACTTACAGGGCTTCACAGACCTTACATAGGCAGGTAAGACTAGAGGAGTACCACAATTAACTCAGTCTTTCTTGTTAAATTTCCTAAGACAACAGTTGCATTTGTTCAAAGAGAAAGGGCAAGACTGGAAATGAATGTACAAACTAGTCCCTTGCACATGAAAGCAGGGAACAAGTTCTAACTCTCAACTTAGAGTAGAAATCTAACTATGGTTATTCTAACTCTCAGACAAAATATTGTCTGGTAGCAGATATCATCACATCTTCAGAACTTGGAAGTTTCCTATGTAATCAGCAGCACAAGCTTAGAGATCTAGATTTATCTGTAAAAATATAGGTATGTAGAAAATGTGGGTGTCTTATGAGCTATGGAGGAGTTCTCTGTATCCAGATTCTTCATTTGTCACAAAAGCAGATATAAATCTATTTGTGGATTTCATCTCTTGTCACAAACTGAAACTGTAGTTCATTATTTCACAGAGCAGGCAGAAAAAAAAAATAGCATTTAGCTTTAGAATTTAAAAAATCCAGTCATGGATCTAAACTTGGACCCATTATAACCATTCAATCTCATGGGAAAAAAAAACAACAACTCATTAATATAGAAAAAGTTGTAAATTAGTGAAAACAGTCAAGAAACTAAAAATACAGCATACTGAAAGTATCATCAGGATACAGCTGTTTCAAAAGAAGCAACTATGTTTTGATTATAAATAGATGTAGCAAAACTTCTAAGCCATTTACAAAGCCTTAATTCAAGCTTTTCTGCCTTGAACTAAATTCTAGGTTCTTACTGGTTTTAGAAATCCACCAATAAAGATACAAAAAATTACTTCAGGCACTAGCTTTTACTGTAAAGTCAATAAAAATAAGACCCCAGCTAGGAACCATCCCTTGAGCCACATATGTTACGGCGGCAATGTATGCTACACTAAGCAAATTCATGCCTAAGGGAAGGACTAAAGACAATTTTTTTTGTGCTGGCACAATACTATCTTGGCTTCCATGGGTTTTGCATGTATCTGGCTTTCCCAATTGTCCTCACCTATGAGGCGTTTGTCATACTATGTAAAAAAAAAAAACAAAAAACCACCCCAAATCAATCCAAACAAACCCTCAGAGTCCCAAACAACAAACACCAGAAATCATACAGGTCACACCAACACTTTGAGAACTGAGGTTACGGATAAAATTGGGACCAGCATGAGATAGCCCCAATACAGGCTGTTGAATACAGGGTAGCTAGCAACAATGCACTATAAAGGAGAGCTTGACCTCTCTTCTCTGAAATCTTTCTCTTGCCCAGCATTTCCAAACAGCATTTTCCTGCCGTGTCACCATAGTCATAGGAATTCACTCACAGTACTCACAAAACAAACTGATAGTGATAGAGCAACCACTGTTCACAGCTGCCTGAGCAGAGCACACTGCTGTGCTCTGGCTGGCTGTGCTGGAAAAAACATGGGTGCCTTTCTCTGATACTGAGAGTGTATGTTAATAACACTATGATTTTATAGTTCATTAAGTGGTAATAACGTGCAAGAAAATAGTCCCACATCAGGCAGCATGCAGCAGCCTTCACCAAAAATATTATTCTTTCATTCAGATATAAATAATATTGGTTGCCAGTTTAAGGCAAGACACCATTGGGGTTCTGGCTCTTATTTGAAGTAATTTCTATTTAGATATTTGACTAATTTCTTGTTTAAAGAAAAATCTCTTTTAATTACTTATATTAGAGTTTCACAGTTCACCAAAATGACATAAAATTTCATTAAGTCTTCACAGAAAAATAACTTTACAAAAAAGTAATTTTTGTCTTCGGTATATACGCTTAGTCAGTTTGAATAGATGAAACATGACAACCATAGACATAGTAGAGGACATTTAAAAAAATATAAAAAAATCTGTATTAATATTCCCAGGCAATTGTGTATTCAATATGAGAATAGGTACATTACTGTTCCTGTATTAATTATTATGTGTAATGTCACTGTGTCCTTTTTTGTTTATATTTCTCAACTTGCTAAAGGCTGAATACCAGAAGATTTGTTTGTATAGTACAATAATTTCCAAAACACAAACTAAGTCATCTGAAGTAAAAATAACATATGCTGGTGTACATTTTCTACACCAAATGCTCTTAAACAAGATTAGGGCATCTCCTGTCAAAATACGTGCTTTAAAGTTCTAGGTTTACGGTAAGAGAGAACCAGATGGATAGGAGCAGTTGAGAAATATAATGCAGTTAGCTGTGTTACGTCTGAAGACGAGTGGAGGTCTCTGTGACTATAGATGGTGTACCTGTACTTCCTTTCAGCTTCCTCTCCTTCTCAAAATCACCAAATGCAAAGAATGTTTCATGAGGAATATGAGGAAGGTGCATGGGATTTTAATTTTTGCAAGATTACCTTATGAAATGTTTCAGATTAATAACTGGTTTTCTGTAGCTTTAATCAGAAAAGCAGTGTTAATCAATCTAACTCATTCTTTTATTCCTTTAGGCTGTTGATTTGAACTATTAACATGACTGGTTGACTAATTGGTTTAGAATACCTTATTCTGTGTGAAAATAAACATCATCTGCAAAAGATTATAATGCAAAACTGCAATGTAAAGTAAAAAAAAACTGAAAGTGTTTGGAGCATGTAATTTTGATAAATTATATTTTGTCTTAACATGAATGCTACTGATGTCTTACAAGGTTTTTGGTAACCCACTGTTCCTGCCCTGTACAGCAAGGTCTACTAATCATCGACCTGCAGAAAGTTCTGTCTCCACTGGCTCATCAGCCAGTAGTTTTGGCAGTGGATACAGCATGGATAGCGAAGGCAGCAGCAGTGCCACAGGAGAGAATAATCTATTTCCCATTCCAAGAATGTAAGGCTTTTCCTTTAATATACTGTATCCTACATACACTGACTATATATAGCCTTTTCGCTTGCCAATGATCTTGCATAGTTTTCTCTCTAGACTTGAGTTACGCAGTAGAATAGCAGCAAACTGGGGAGAATTTCTCAAAGCTGCTTTGTTGAGCATTGAATTGTTAATAGCCAACCAATCCTCTGCCTCATCTCATTAATTTATTGCTATCACATTGCAGAGTTGGTAGTCTCAGCCTTTGATGAAAGTGTGTAGAGGTGAGCTTGGATTATGTTTTGAAAGTACAACTTTCGTAGGCCTGAGAATGCTCAGTTTAAGTTTTCAGATTGACCTCCTTGTAGAAAGAAGTGTTACTAGTGTAACTGAAATTCAGATTCTGGATACAATCCAACTTTTCTTAAGTTTTTAAGAGTTGAGTATAATTTCTCAGTTCCTAGTTGGAAAAAAAAAATTCTAATGAAGTCTCTGTGGGAATTATCGAGCTACTGTCAGTGTAATGATCCTGCAAAATTATTTACTTTTCCAACATTTTACCCAGTTAACCACTCCACAAGAGAAAAGTTTTGCTAGGGTTTTTTTCCCTAGCAAACTTTGGCAGCATGCACCTTCATTTGGCAATTTCATTTATATTCCTTTATAGGAAAAAGTAATTCTTCCTGATCAACTTCATGTTTCTGGCCTGAAAACATTATAGATTGACTGTTCTCAAAACATTAGTTGGTGGTCGTTGTTCATTCAGTGTCTGCAATAGTTTCTCCGTGTTTTTCTCTGATACACAAGTCTTTGCTTTTATCTTCAAGTCCTGAACTATTAGTCACAAGATCTTGATATAATCTTCCTAAAAATGCTTGAATAAGGAAAAAATCAGTCTCTAGAACTGTGACATTTCCAAGTATTCATAATTTTCTAAAATAAAGCCCAATGGGATTTGTCTACAGCTTATTAGTAGCTAAAAGAAAAATAGACAAAACTAATATTTCAATCTCATCTTCAGAATCTAGGAGGACAATGTGAGCTCAGGTTGTGGGGTGTCAATTGTTTAATCTTCGTTGAACCATTCACTCATGTTGTTCTATGTTAAAATGAATTGTACTTCCCAGTGGCAAAAAGACAATCTTTAACTGGATTTGACAGTCTCAAAAGAAAGTTATTTTGCTGTCATTCCTAATGAGAAAAGCAAAGATGCATAAAATCTTTGTGCACAGAAACACAAGATGGAGCTCTCAATAGAAGTTTTTAGTTCATATATGTTAAATTTGAGTCCATATAATATCACCTACTGTGTATTGTCTAGCATTGTGACAGTGTCTACAGTTACATGGTATTTGGCTGACAGATTCACCGGTCTATTAAGCCTGAAATCAGCCCCATTTCTACTGAAAAGCAGGAAGAAGTCTCCACAGCTTCAGTTCTTCTCTTATAGTAATTTCTTCCCATGAACTTAACTTAATTAAATAAAATATATCCAGTCTGTTATTTTCTGTTAAGGGCTAGACTATTATTACTATTACTATTACTATTACTATTACTATTACTATTACTATTACTATTACTATTATTATTGCATTTTAAAGTAAATTATTTCTAAGCTGATATTATACAGAGACTTCAAAAGTTACACAGGACATTTATACAGACAAGAAATGCTTTCTTTTTCACATTAGTCTCAAGGGCTTTACATATCAATGTGATGGAAATGAATTACAGAATTACTGTTTACCCTCAGAGATCTTTGGGATCATTCCTGGAGAGAATGTTTTAAAATAGATAACTGTTTGAATTCTGGATAAAAATTCTTATATATCTGCATATATGTATGACTGAAATTCTTGTCAACATTTGTATTAACACTGGTTTGATAATGACTTCAGGGACTCTGACATTGTACTCTAATTCAGCATGTCTGGAAGACCAGAGCTCACAATTTGGATGTGAAGTGTTAAGTAAGCTAAATAATTTTCAGTGTTTTGGCATATAAAACCATTTTTGGTTATAAGCTCCCTGTTTAGATTTAGTGTCTGTTCTATCAGTAGAAAAAGTGTTGGATAGGCTGAATTTTAAACTCTTTACTCTAGTCCAAATGCTTTTAACCATAGAAACATTTAGTCATGAAGTAAAATGGAAGAATTAAATAGTGACACCATGGGAATTGTTTGATAAGGTAACTAACTGGAGTACTTGCCAATATTAAATATTGTTGTGATTATTAAGGGAAATTAATCATTATATACAGTTATACACAGTTGAATAAATCTTGTAAAGTCTTTCTATTTGGGAGATATCTTTTTAAAGGCTTATTATCCAGTTGTAATGCCCCTGAAAGTTACTCATATTATGATCCCTGATAAAGACCAGGTTCTCTACTCCTTTGTATTGTGTAATCATCTATGCCAATACAATGTCTGTAAAATTATATTAATGTTAAACATAAAGGTGAAAAGCAACTGAACAATGTGTAAGTAATCTAACTATAGGGACAAATAATTCTTGTATCATATTTGTAATATGTTCTATGAAGCATTACCTCACAGAAGAAGAAAATAATCACTTTCAGTTAAAATTGAAAATTACTTTTAAAACTGACATTTTATAGTATTTTTTTTAGTTCATTGTCAACTTAGACAGCTTCTGTTGCTACTGTGAAGCATGAAGCTGGCTCATTGGCAGCAAAAACCAGCACTGACCCTTTAACCCCAGAGGAACCACATGCATCTGAAGAAAATGCCTTTCAGAGTCTTAAAGGAGAAAGACAAATAGAAGTAAAAACACCTCATAGTAGCAGACATGGTTTTGATTGTAATCATGCCTTAATCAGCTTTCAACAAGTATGTTTAAAGATAGCTTATGTTTTACCTAACTTTCCTTGGCTAAAAATAGACATCTAAATCCAGCGGAGAAAGATAGGGACCTCGAGAGCATGACTGATTCCACTCACCTTACTTTAATGTAAGTCTCAGAAATGAATTGTTTCTTATCCTAAACTGTAATGTAAAAGCAATCATTAGAATAAGATAATAACCACAAACATGTCTTACCTTGAAGTAACGGTGTCATAGACCAAATATCAGTTTTGAGACTCCTTAGTATATATATCACTGTTCACTACAACAGGATAAAGTGAGGAGAGGAGCTACGCAGACTGATTGTGGAAGACCAGGTTTATGGGTGGCAGGTAGCAGACAGCACCCGGTGGCCTCATCCTATAGGAATGTACAGAGTTAGTAAGATGTGATTGCAGTTGCCTCCAAAAAAGAAAAAAAAAAATAAAATTCTTAAGTGATCTGTCCAAATAGCAATAGGAAAAAAAAATATCGTCCACTTTATTTTCTTGAAATTAAATATATACGTAAACACTTTTCTTTGGTTTTTAGAAATACCTGTGATGTTTGTCTTTTTGTACAGATCCAAGCCTTGTTGTCTTGAGTGTATAATTTTCTTACATTTAATCTCTTTATGGTCTTATTGACAACTACCACCATATCTTTTAACAGAGGGAAGATGAGCCAGAATGGACAAGAACCAGTAAAGCAGTCGGGAATAGGATTAACTGATGCAGAAGGTAAAAAGAAATACAAACAACACTACAGTGGTATCCCATGTTTATAGAACCAACATGTTTCTTTCTTCTACTTGTTATGCTATGAAAGATTAGCCGGTGTTCTCATTGTACTGTAGATTAAGATCCTGACTTTCATTTGCTCTATGGGCCCTTTACACATAGCACCAATGTAATGAGGTCCCAGCTTAAATAAAAAGTATCTTCCCAGTTTATTCAAAGTCATTAAATAGTTAGATTGCAATTAATAATATATTTCTTTCAATGTTCATTGATTTTTATAGTATTGGAATGAAAAAGATGAAGTATGGAGGTGACTTGACTCAATATTCATTAAATTACAAGAAAATATCCAATGCCTGTCAGGATCTACTTTTAGAACATTTCCGAATATTTACTTCATAAAGCAATTATTAATTTTAGTGTCTACATAAAACATTATGTTTAAATAAATATATTAACTGAATATCAGGCTTGACTGCTGCAACTAGACTATAGTGAAACTCTTACCTGATTGGGTAATCCTGAGTGAATTTTTTTGGTATGAATGTGGTGCTGCCAAAGAAGGAGACATTGTGATATTGGAGCTGGAATGAGCCCAACAGAATGTCTGTCAAAGTTTCATGAGCAATGTGATTATCTCTTTCATGTGTAATAATGGACAACTGCATGAAAATTAAAGAGAGTGTTTTGTATTGAAGGATATGTTAGGAAAATTCCATTTCCCTTTACATATAAGGTATTTTCTTTCAAGTGTATGTTTCTGTTGACCTCAAATATAAAACTTAATTATCATTACATTCATTTTATTATTAAAATATTACTTTTATCATTATAAAGTATTTCAATGCAGCTTTGGGATTTTAATTAATTCATAAATTGAAATTCATATATACAATTGAAGTTAAGTTCATGTTAAGTTCAGCCTTAAAAAATCAACATTTTTCAGTTTCCTACAATCTATATACCTCGGGAAAAAATTGCTTTTGCTATATTTGAAGTAAAAGCAGTCTAATATTCCACTGATTTGAAGAAATCAAATTAGAATTTGAAGGTAGAACTATAAAACTGTCTTTTCCAATGCAAGAATTGTTAACTGTGTATATGCATTCTACTAAATCTTTCAGAACATAGTACTCATCATACAAAAAACCAAATTCAGCTGCTTGTCAAACTTCAGTTTGTTCAATGGTATTTTTAAATATTTGAGAAACAAACTATTTTTTATAAAATAAATGGTGGGATGAAAATGGGAAATCAGGAATTTTCCATTTTTACTTGGTCATGATGTATTTTATACAGAATGATAACTGTAAACAAATAGCTTTTCATCATTTTGTTCATCATAAACTGTTCCTTAGGTAAGGTTTTGGATCACAAATTTCAGAACCCACAAATACAAAATGTTTTAATTTAATATTTGTATCATTCAAAAAACCCAAGCAAACAAACACAACCCAAAAATGACCTTTGAAACATTCTAAAAAAAATGTGTATATAGCATTTGGTCACTAAAACTACTTTTCCAGCCAAAGGCATGTTTCTGCTCATAAATAACTGAAGAGCTGTAATTACCTAATTTTCACTTATTATGCAATTCACCTCTCCTAACTTGAGAACTCTAAGAGTTATAACTCCAAGTCTGATAAAATAAGTGGTTCATACTAAGTGTTGTTTCTCCTCATTGAAAGAAGCTGGCTAGCCTAGTTTTTAGTGCCTGATTTTTAGCTAACTAAAATGGGACAGATCAATCTCAAATGATAAGTTGAAAAGTTAGAAAATAATTCAAGAGCATTTCAGTTTCAGCATGTAAATATAATTATCTTGTGGAGAAGTAGTTCAGAATTTGGAGGAACTCAAGATTAACTGAGAATAACATCAGTATTGTAGAATTATTGTGGTATTATTTTCATAGATGAACAAAATTGAATGAAAATCTTAGTCTTAAAGATCAAATTTTATCTTTTCTGTAGTGCACTTATCTGTGTTGTGGACCAGATGAGCTCTGCAATTAACTGGAAGCAAATATTCATTCTCATTTTTCATTAATTTGTAGAGAGCTCCCATAGTTGATATTTGTATACTCATTTGCAAATAAGGATTTAGTGTTATACTTAAAAACTTTTAATGCTAGTACTATTTTTACATTTTCAAATATTCTTAATGGATAACTTCTGTGAAACGTAGCCTGCAGATTACTCTCTTTAAAACTGTGCAGAATAAATTCAATTGCTTAAACATGTGGATCTAGTGCTACTTTAAATGTTTTAGTCATCCAAGTTATTCACACAGGCCTGGAAATATGGCAGGGGACTTAAAGGAACAAGATCTTTAAGATGAGTAGCTGAAGGCAAAGCAAGGTAGGACTCCTTGCTTTGAAATAGCAGTGAAAACTGGTTTCTAGGTAGCTGAATCAGAACTGTAGCAACAGCGTTCGTATTCAGCTGACAGGCTATGACATCAAAATTTAGGCATGTACATAAGTGGAATCACGAGGGAAAAATATGCTCCTTTTGTAATTGTTTACCCACTTGACAAATGTGCTAATGTTTTCTTGGGAATAGTTTTCGTGCTATTAAGATGTATCAGTTAAGTTATAAGTAAATAATGGAAAACAGTACTATTTACTTTGCTGACACAACCAAATGGTCATTATAAATAACTAAGCATTGCTATGATAATCTTTGTTTCTCTGAACATATCATCTTGTCATATTCTGTATTTTCATACTACTTAATATAAAATAATTCAGAGTTTTGTTCTTGCACACTGTGTTAGTTATTTTTACGCATTGTTGCATGCTACATTACACTGGACATTCTGCCCTGAGCAGATGAAATACTTCATCTTCTTAAACTTCAGTAAATATTATGATACATATTGTGATCTCCATTGAGTTATGCAAACCAGTTTCTCTATTCATTTCAGAAAGTGCAATATCTTTTGTTTAAAGATCTCTTATTACATACTATGGAATATTACAGACATTACAGACAAAAAAAAAACTCAATTGCATTCCATCTAAGGATTGAAACTAACAATTAAAAGCACATGATTAATATCTTGATTCAGTCATAGATCATGATTGGACTATCTGGCATATAAAACTACTCAGCCAATAGATCCCAGATGGTATTTTCCACCTACCAACTACTTCTCCAATTAAGAAATAAATGGGGAAAATTATTTTCACATATTTCAAAAGTGCAAATTTACTAGGTAATCCCAAGCTGACATTATTTCTAGTAGAAGAGAGAGATATATAGCATTATAAATGAAATAGTACTGCAAGGAAATTTTGGGTCTTATCATTTTGAAGATGCTATATATGTGCAAAATATCATTCCTCTAGGATTACAAACATTGAAGTTAATCTTAAACAAAGTCTTTTCTATGAAAGTTGAATATGTTAGTAAGCATCACCTGGCTTCACACATTCAGCATTTTTTTAAGTGAATGAGTACTCACAGTGCTTCTGTCATCCTCTGTGCTTGGTCTCATTATTACCAGGATTTTCAGTAAGAAAATTCTAAACTTTGTATAGGAACAGAGTGGCTCCATATCCACATCTTCCAAGAGAGCAGTTTTTGACTTCTTAAAAAAAAAAATTCTCATCCTGTCAGTATCCTGAATAGCAAAAGCTTCTCTGTGCAGTTCTGCCATGGCTCAAAGGCTCACTTTTTGACATTTCCAGTGGTCCTTTGAGCATCATCCTTCGAATGCACTAAAAAGAAGTCTTGTAAGTAAGAAACTCTCTCCCTATATAAATGACTGAACTTGAACAGAAAATTGCAGAACATTCTAGTAAAGCCTCTGTGAATGTATTTCCACACCCCAGCAGAAAGAATAGATTTGTACTCTTTCAAAATCTGATGATGCACACATACTTACAGAACTTCTGCAAGATTATATACTAGTGATGTGCCCTCATTGTTTACATAGCCTTTAATGAAGTCTTCCAGGGTTTTTCTTATTTTGCATTCTGTGTGTTTGCCTGAATTACAGATTTAAAAAAAAAAAAAACCAAACAAAAAACAGAAACCAAGCTCTGTGATGACATCATGCTTTAACAGGCAAATTTTACAATACTGTGATTTTTATTTAGTCTATTCAGAGTAGTCTAAGCTAAAAATAACAGCCTAGATTATAAACTAAGAAATTATCAGTTTCATCACTTAACATTGTATTTCATTAATTAAGACAGTCTAATCTTTATTTATGAGAAAAATGGTTGAAATACCACACAAACCTTAAAATGGGCTAGGAGGTCATTCTAATATCATTTTGGATGAAAGGTGAATTACCTTTTTAAGTGACTGGCAATCATTTCACTCCTAAATTTTCCTTTATAGCTTTCCGAATAGTCCTGGTGAAATTTTCATTCATCATGTCCACATGGAGTAGACTCTGGAGCAAATTATCTTGCAAACTGTATCACATTTAGTCTTGAAGGGATGCCCAGGAGTAATATATGGATTAGCTCTCTCAAGTAAAACAAGTCATGAAACAAACTGACAGCACAGGAACAACTGAGCACTGCCACTTTCTTCAAAGTAATTAAAACTCAGTAAAAAAAAAATCATTCTGCTTTTACTTGCTGTTTAGTAAGGCTAAAGTAACTGTTTAAGGAAAAGGACTCACTGTGGTATCACTGAGAGAAGACTAAGGGCTTTAGATGTTGCTTAAATAAACTTGTTGCATCTCGACACTTTAAAATTTAGCATTTTCTTTTTTTTTTAACTCCAATGGTTGAAATATCAGAACTATAATATTAGTCCTTATGAGGATGTTCAGAGAGAAATTTTCTTAATTTTATACCTTCAATCAGAAAATTCTAAGTAAGAGAAGAAAAAAAGACACATGAAGGAAATTATTATAATACTAATCATTATACAGTTACTGAGATTTGCAAATGCTTTTGCCTATGCACAAATCTGTACTTTGATGACTTGGCTGGCCAGGCTCACAATATTGGGTTCATTGCAGATGAGAAACTTTTCTTGCAGTTATCTATATCATTTCACAAAAAAAAAAAAAAAAAAAAAGAGGTCTATGAGACCAGATTAAAAGATGATGCTTAATATTCACGAAGGAGGTTATAATTAGAATTGAACTTCTTGCTAGACTGAAATTAAGATGACTTTTATTACCCTTGCACAAGCAATGGTGACTTTGAGTGAAAACACTGAGACCGGGAGGAATATAGGACAGAAATCAGATAACATAATAAATTTAGGTAACTTTGGGATCGTCTGAGATTTTCCTTCTTTCACAATCAAGTCTAATTTATATCTTTGTATCTATTAGAAGGTAACTTCTGTGAAACATAACCTCATCTTAGGTCATCTAACATGAAAAGACAGACAGATTTAGCTGTTTTTTCCTCACAAACACTTTTCTCTTTAACTGTTCTTAAGCATAAAAAAGAATTGGTAGGGAAACAAACATTTCAACAGTTATAGACACTTCCCCCATGAAGGTGCATAAGGGAAACAAGACGATGAAACATCCAATCACTCTTTTTAAATATTTGGAATAAGTTCTTTGATATTTAATGGAGGAGCACTGTAATTTAGGAATGAAAATGCAAAAAAATGTGATAAAGAGACTCTAAGACAGATGTTCTGGGTTTGAACAAGATGCAGCTAGGGTGTGGTTGGCCATCTGGGCTCTAAGCACGCATTGCTGGCTCATGTTGAGCTTCTCATTCACCAGCTTCTCATCTCCCGAGTCCTTCTCCTCAAGGTTGCTCTCAATTCATTCACCACCCAGACCATATTTGTGCCTGGGATTGCATCGATTCATGTGCAGGACTTTGCACTTGGCCTGGTTGAACTTCATGAGTTTTGCATGGGTCCATCTCTCCAGCCTGTCAAGGTCCCTCTGGATGGCATCCCTCCCCTCCAGCATATTGAGCGCACCACACAGCTCAGTGTTGCCAGCGAACTTGCTGAGGATGCACTCTATCCCACTATCCATGTCACTGACAAAGATGTTGAAAAGGGCTGGTCCCAATACCAGCCCTGTTTAGACAGAGTTCATATTTGTTATCATTACCCAAAGATGAGTGGTGAGTTAATTGAGAGCAGCCCTGTAGAAAAGGACTTGGGGATGCTGGTAGATGGGAAATTGGACATGAGCCAGGAAGGTACTCTTGCAACCCAGAGGGCAAATTGAATCCTGGGTTACATCAAAAGAAGTGTGGCCAGCAGGTCGAGTGAAGTGATTCTCCCATTCTACTCCACTCTCCTGAGACCCCATCTGGAGTACTGTGTCCAGCTGTGGGGTTTCCAGCACAAGACATGGACATGCTGGAGCAGCTCCAGTGGAGAGCTACGAAAATGATCAGAGGGCTGGAGCACCTCTCCTATGAGGACAGGGTGAGAGAGTTGGGGCTGTTCAGCCTGGAGAAGAGAAGGCCACAGGAACATCTTATTGCAGCATTTCAATATATAAAGGGGGCTTATAAGAAATATGGAGAACTTTTTAGCTGGGCTTGTTGCAATAGAACAAGGGACAACGGTTTTAAACTGAAATAGAACAGATTTAGATTGGACATAAGGAAGATATGTTTTACGATGAGGGTGGTGTGACATGGGAACAGGTGGCACAAAGAGGTGGTAGATGCTGCATCCCTGGAAATACGCAAGGTCAGGTTGGACCAGGCTTTGAGTAACCTGATCTAGTGAAAGATGTCCCTGCCCATGGTGAGGGGGTTAGACTAGATGATCTTTAAAGGATCCTTTCAACCCAAATCATTCTGTGATTCTATGATGTGAAAGAGGTGTCAATGATTACTGAAAGGTTCACACATCAACTGGAAATACTCCTGTACTGTGTGAGTGGTATTCTGGGAACAGCTGCCCATTTAGGCAAAGATATTTTGCAGTTATAAAAGTAAAAACACTTATCCTTCAACAGTGTTTTCTTCTGTACCTTTGACTAGGAACTTCAGGCACACATCTCACTTGCTTTGCCGAGTGTTTTGTCTTGAACAGGTACAGTCAGTGACTCTGTGCCAGGAAAATTGCACTTTCTTTTCTTGCCTTACTTTTCTTACCTTTGTATTGAGCTTCAGTTACTGAAGCAATATCAGAATGTCATATGTATGGTACTGGACAGTAAGTGTCTGAGAACTGTTATTTCCCCATAAAATTGAAAGTATCATTTTATATCATACAACTGCTCATTTCTATGTTTATGTCAGGAAGTGAATGAATACACAGCGCAATTGTGATTCACGTGTCCAAGGTTACAAGGAAGAGTAGTCTCCAATTAACCTACAAATCATATGCTAACATTTATGTGCTTTTCTTAAATTTAGTTGAACTGAACTTTATTTTCTGGGGAGAAGGAGAATCTCCTAGAAGATAATCCCCGACTTATAACACACTAACAGAATAGAGATCATCAATAAATGACCAAGCCAGAAGCAGTCATTTTCACAATAGCAGATAATTTATGGTATTTTGGAATAGTTCCATGTTTCTGCACCAAGGCTCAATCCAATTCTTTTCAAGGCCTTTTTAAACTGGTATCTCAAAACCACAGAGAGCACCATCTATTTTGCTCTTGCACACATGTCAAATACTATCTTTGCTGTTTGCTGCCTCCCCAATAACTCAAATGTCTCAGGAGTACTGAACCTTTAATCTTAACATATACTAAAACGTAAAAGAACCTGAAAAAGCAATCTGGACTTTCAAGTATTTTTCTTGAATCAATAGATTCTTATACTGACAAAGTATGTGACTGTTGACTCAATTGTAATGGATATTGATACATGGATCTAAAGATAAATCCAGCCCATCTGAAATGTTACCAACACTGACTTGAGTAGTGATTGGATTGCATTTTCCAGTTTTGAGTTCACATCCAGTAGTACATAGCAAAAAAAAAAAAATTGCTGCACACTCTCAGTGTCTTTCCTAAAGAGCAGTATAAGCCTGGTGATCTTTTTGAAAACGCTTTTTTTTTAACAGCTGTAATATCTACATTTATAGTTCTAATGGTATTCTGATTTACATGTAGGTGAGGTCATTTTGTGAAATAAAATACTACTGAGTAAAATTGGCCAGGAGGAGATCTAAATGAAGGAATAAGATATTACCAGACTTCTCTATCTCTAGAAATAAAAAGGCTAAAATTCAAGCTGGCATTGCTTAAATTGTCTTTAAGGTAAAATCACAACCTTGCTTTCTGCCATTAGGTTCTACCAAAGGTCTACCATGTAGTATTCTTGACAGTCTAAGATTAATCAATGCCAACAAAATTCAAAGCAGAAAATACCAACAAGGGGGATTATTCACATGAGGAGCTGCCTCAGAAAAAAAAAAAAAGGACACAAGGGAATAGAAAATAAGTGATGAAAGCACTTGCAGCTAGCCTGTCACATGTTGATCCCCTCTTACTGCACCTTTTTATTTTTGGGAATGCAAATTTTAATTTCAAAAATTGAAAAGATCAATCACAAGCAATCCTTGAGCAGTGGATCAGGCTTATGCACTAGCAGTAGTACTTATCCTCTCTCTCTTTTGTTTTTTTTTTTTGTTTTGTTAGCTATCTATAATATTTTATACATGCTCCCTCAAGATAGGAATAGCCATACTACTAACACCTAAATATCACACTAATTTGAAGAAATTATTAAAGACAAACAACAGTAGTACTGTAAAGCCAAGAATTACCAGCTTCCTCTCTAAACTCTGGGAAACATCCTTTTAGCTATCCCTGATTGGCCCAGTACTCTAATTCACCCACCTGGTTCTCCAGTAACAATTGGAGCAATTAGTTCTGCCTTCCTGAGGTATTTGCCAGGATACTCCAGCCGGTTTTCTTAAAAAAAAAAAGAAGCAGAAAGAATTTAAATAAGAAGATTGCAGCCAGAGATAGAAACATAGAGGAAAAAAGGACAAGATAATATTCTATATTATTGTGTCTACATCACAAAGAACATTGCATTACATAGTTACAAGTCATCTTGTTCCTGAATTGTTATTAAAAAGTGTCATTAAAAAAGAAGTAAATAATCTAGGGAGCCTGACTCTGATTAACTCATGGCTGGCCAACAGCTTGTGCCACTCTTTTATGAACTGGGACTGGATGGCTCTTAGCCATTAAATCATGTGGCAAGAAAATTCTAAAAAAAAATGATTTTTTTAAGCTTTCATTTAAAAAAAAAAATCTGCTTTTCCCATGAGATCTGTAGAAAATTAACCAACATTAAGAAGACAAAAAAGCAAAAAGATAAACAGAAAAACCTGAAAGCTTATGTATTTCATCCTGAAACCAATATGTCACCCTTTGATATGATGCTTCAATAATCACCTGGAAAGATAATTTGCTTGCCTGATATTCTTAATGACTTTTATTAGCCCAGCTCTCAAATGCATTTCCAGTAACATATAGTTGCTTTGGTCTTTCAAGAGGTTTCTTCTGGAGACTCTTTGGAGATGCAGTGGGGTTAGAGTGTTTGTGCTGGAAACTGGAGTGCTATTAATTCCATCAAAAATCTGACAAAGATATAGGGTTTCATTTTTGGGGGAAAAAAAAAAAAGAGGTTTGGTAGAATTCTGCAATCTACGTCTTTAAAAAGATATGGTTATAAAGGAAATCTATTTTAATATCAGCTGGCACATTTAGTACAAATACCACTTAATAATGAAGACCTTCAACACTGGAAACCAAACAGGGGGATCCCCCCACCAAAAATGGAATAAAGGTGAAGATGCTGGAATATACCATTACGGGACCTGAACCTTGTCTGGTGTAAGTCTGAAGAAGGGCTGCTTCACCTAGTGAGTAACTTAAAACAACTTTGAAATACAGTCACTTTTCATTATTAGTGCTCATTCGGAATAAGTAAAAGTCAGGTTTAAGCAGTAATATGATAGGAAGTGAATTGCTAAATCCTAAATATATTCCCCTCTGTGATGAAAATGAAACTAGGAGGTACTGAGCAGGGATTTTAAATGTCATCTTCCTGGATAATTCCGGTGATCTCCTCCATTTAACAATGTGATTAGGACCTGGAATTTTGTGCATACTCCAGGAAAAAAAAAACAAGTAAGTAAATTAGATCTGTTTTAAGGTAATAATATTCAGTGCTCAAATATGTATGAGCTATTATACAGCAGGAATGGGGTTGAGATGACCTCAGGAGATCATCCCATTGCTTCAAAGGACAACGTTGCTCCTAAAAGGCTTTTGCTAACTTGCACAAAAAAAAATTCTTAGTGGTGATAAGAGAATTTATCATTTCATTAGTCTGTTCTAGTGCTTGATTATCCTTAACACTAAAATGTTTTTCCATACTTCTACCCTAACCTTATTTGCTGAAATCAATAATCAAGGAGAGAAATAAGAAGCCAAAATCCAAGCTCTTCCCTTCACAAATGTAGCATATTTTGTCAAGCACTTCCTATAAATAGATTTTTCTAAGCTTGCCTACAAATGATAACACAGCTGTTCCTACTGAATAGCTTTGTATTAGAGCTCCACTTTTGTTGTATTTATTTAAAATGTCAAAAAAAAGAAAAGATAATGTCATAACCTGTTTCTATACTTATCAGTCCTTTGTAGCTCCTTAATGTTTGTAACTCATGTAAAAGGAGCTGGTATTGTATTATATCCGTGTGGTTTAGAAGATCATTTATTCTTTATTTCTTTTGTTAGATAATTGATAGTGTGCTTAGAAATGAAACTATTATGCTGGGAATCCAGAAAGGAGGGTTTTTTTTCATCTCACATGTTCTTATAGTATAAACTCTTTTTTAAGGCTGATGTTCAAACAGTTATCTTGGAATGCTGTTTAAATGCAGATGGAACTAGAGCATTTCCAGGTGGAATCACATGGCAAGCTAAAATTAAACTTCAGCTGATATTTATGTTAGCATGTGAGACTGCTCAGAATTATTGGACTGTAAGTTGTGTTTCAAGATAGGAGGTTTTGAAAACCAGTGCATTAGAATGTATATAAATCTTTCCTATGATGAAATTGCCTAGATGCTTCTGATTCTCATGGTGGAGAGCCTGATTTCTATAACGAGAACCTTGTGTTTTTTCCCCAGTTTATTTTCAGATTAATATGCTTTTCATAATGCTCCATGTTCATTATTTCATCCTATGATAGTAGTCTTACAGGCTTACAGCTTTAATGAACTATGTTATCCATTGCAACAGTATGTGAATAATGATTTGTCTGTTAAGGAAAAGCTTCAAAGTGTGTATTTCTCTTAAAGAATTCCTAACGGTTTGTCCTCTGTAGGCATTTGCAATTACTTCACGCTATTATGCGCTGCTCTTCCCTTTTGTGTGTTATTTATTCTGATACTACTAGGTTATGACTGAGAGGGAATCAAAGGGACAGAAGACTACTCACGTGTACTAGCAGACAGTGATGTACTGTGCATGTAGAGTAGGATGCAGTTTATACATCTTTATCTACAAAGGGATTAAAGAGCTTTAAACATAGGTGGATCCTGCTGTTTAAAACACCTTGAAGTATTTTTCTGCCTCAAGCCAGTTCCTGCTCCAGAAAGACATGAGCATCTCACAAGTTCTTCATCACATCTGCCAGACACTTCAGTTTCACTAGCACATCTTAAAGGACCCCAGATCCACGTGTATATAGGCATAAACTTGAGTTGCTCCTGCAGCCAAGGCAGTATTCAGGATTCCTTTCAGTCAGCTACATGGAGTTCCAGTCCTTTTTCTCTATCTGTTAACAACCAAATTATTATAATGAAATTTTACATTCCTCAGGTTTGTGTGTGTTTGGTGCCATCCATTGCATAGGTCTTTCTTTTCTGAAACACACTGTATGTTTTCTGTTATGCTTTCTGTTATGCTTTCTTTTTTAAGCTCTCTTTAGGCTTTTTTTTTTGTCTGCCACATTGGCTTTGCACTCTGACTGATTTTGATGTGATAATAACATAACACAACTGAATTTCCATGCCTTGGAAAAATGCACAAAGCTTCTGAAGATCAGCGGGGTCAAACATCTGATACATACATCTGCCTTCGTGTTTCACACTGCTGTAGTATCGAGAAGTTCACATATTTTCGAAAAGTCTGGTAACATACTGCCTAGAATAATTAGTCAGTTTGTGTAGTTTACTAGAAAAAGCCCCATATGTAACTTACATCAACGCCTGCAGAGTATGCTATGGGTTCTCACCGTTTCCTCCTGCTGCTTATCTAATATCCATAGCATTTATTCACCACCCTGCCGATGGCCTTGGCTGTGCCTGGCTGAGTGTTTAGCTTTTTAGAAATGTATTCGTATTCATGGAATAATCTGTTATATTCTTGATGGAACTGGATTCTCTGTGATCTGAATGCAGTAATTTGGCCTTTTTATGAACTATGCCCTTCTGATGAGTCTATTCATCTTAAAGAGTTCCTTCTTTCTTGGCAAGTAAAGGAGAGAAGAGGTAGGCTTTCCTTCTTGTCTCTGGACATTAGACAGACTGAAAAACATAGACACTTAAACTCTTTCTATATATGTTGGTTTAAGGGCTATTTGGTGGTTTATGTTTTATAGCAGTATACAAAGTCTCTGACTTTACACAGACACATTTTTCACGCTATTTTCCACATTTGAAAATGTGAAGACTACACAATACCCGCATGTAGTATCTTCCTTCGTATTCAGTGCTTTCTTTTTCTTGAAACACTCCAACAAAGCAAAATTACCTAAGTTCCTCTAAAACTATACTACAGCTTATTATGATTTGGAAACTATACAGTGTAAAAATAGATTTTTAAGTCCATGATAAACTTGTACATGAAAACTGGCATTTCCAAAGAAAGGCATCTGAGCAGTGTTAGAAAGAAAATGAAAGAAAATTAGTATTTTTTTTTTTTTTTATTGATGAAAATTTTGTGCACAAAACCAGCTTTCACATCAAAAATCACATCTTTTGGGAAACAGAGCCTAGGAGTCGCTTTTCACTTCTTAACAACACCTTACCTAGGTGATGTTACATAGACTAACAGGGCTACTTCAGATTTACAAAATTATGCAAAGAGAATGAGGCATTGAAGAGTCTCAGTTTACCTTCAGAAAACGACTTCAGCATGCTCTCCTGGAATTACATAAAATAAGGATTATTATTCTTATAAGTGGGCTTATAAGAAAGATGGGAAGAAACTTCTTAGCAGGGTCTGTTGTGACAGGACAAGGGGTAGTGGTTTTAAACTCAAAGAGGGTACATTTAGACTAGATAGAAGGAAGAAACTTTTTACAATGAGGATGGTGAGGCACTGGAATAAATTGCCTAGAGAGGTGGTTGATGCCCCATCCCTGGAAACATTCAAGACCAGGCTGGATGAGGCTCTGAGCAACCTGATCTGGTTGGAGATGTCCTTGCTCCTTGCAGGACTAGATGACCTTTAAAGGTCCCTTCCAACCCAAACCATTCTAAGATTCTGTTTTTATTGGGGATACTTGCAAGAATACTAGAATATAAAAAATAGATTTTTCTAATTTATGTTCAGTAGTGGAAACAACATGAAAGCATATTGCCTTCCATCAGAAAACAGAAAATCACTAATAGGAAGACTGGCTTTGTCTCACTCATTAGACAATTTTTTTTCATTCACTGGACAAAACCCAGTAACTAATATGTCATTGTTTACTTTGCCTTTTTTTCCCCAGCACCTTGAAATTGGCTTGTTGATCTAACTGGTTATATGAAGGTATAGATTTATCAAGACAGAGGAAAGGTAGAGGCCATAGCCTCCCCATATACGTCCCATCATTTTCAGTGTGCCTTTCACATTGTAAGGGAAAGAATGCACTGAAATCACAGATGCATCCAAGTATAATATGACAAATCAGTACTCTCTTTATTGGCAGCATCTACTGCCCTCAGGTTACTTGTTCTGAATCAAATTCCAAAATTAAATATTGCAGTTTTCCTGTTGAACAAAGCTGAGTAATTTGTTTCAAGTAAAATCTTCTGCTACTGGCTAAAGATTCTAAATTGAAGACAGCTTGAAAAATTGATATAATAAGAAGTGATGCAAATCCTGGAGAAAGGACACACAAACATAAAAACCACAAATACATTCTTTCTTCCCTGCCTTATTCTGGAATCAACTGAATATACGGATGTATATTTAAAGCATTAACCAAAATAAATAATTATTCTGATTTCTGCTATAATTTTGAACAGAAAATTCTTTCTTAGGAAAACTGTCTGTTATGATTATAAATTAAATAAAAAGAGGTCAAGTGTCAGATGTCTTTGGATGCATTTTGTGAATTTGTCTACATGATTATTTTTCCCTGAACAATCCCAATTACAGTATAGCAGATTTTTTTTCATAATATAGGTCAACAAATTTATCAAAACAGATTTATTTAAAAGATTACAAGTTTTTATGAAATTTAATATTTTAAAAATATAATGAAAACTTAGCAAGGGATACATAAAATTGACATATTTCTTCCTTAGTTTCTTAATGAACCATTTGAATGAATAACCTGATCTTTATAATGTAGTTTCCCATTACAAAATAAGGGTTCCAATACATTCTCAACTGCCTGAAATGCTTTGAGAATATTGGTTAGGGAGCCTTGTGCAAATACCTTTTATGATGGTACCAAGTTGCCTTTGATGGTTAGTAGAGGCATGTCAGGGTTTCTGCATCATTTTGTTACGTCAACAGAGTTAGTACCCAAAGACAATGTTTCTATCTGGAAAATGTAAATAATGCACACTGTGTGCATTCTGTCCTTCCATCTGTCCTTTTTAACTACTGTCTTTGCAATCTCAAATGAATATTTGAAATGACATTCAACTCCTTGCAATAACATACAGCTGAGACATGCATCACTTAAGTGCTATTGGCCCCCATCTGAAATGGGGGAGGAGAGGTTGCTGATGGTCACTCCCTCTGCTATCCCCCTTGAAATTTTCATAGAGGTACTGAATACTTTGTGTTCTCCTCTTCCTAGAAGCACTCATCTATTTATCTACCTGTAGAGAAAAGTAAGTCCATCATCCATCTCCATTTTCACGTGACACAGATGAATATTTTATCCTTTGCATCAATTCGGTATGACTATGAAGTCCTCAGTAGAAAATCAACCTTGTGTCGTTTTACAAAAACTGTAGTCACCTTACATGTATAGATCAAAATCCATAATTGTCCTTTTTACCTTATATAAAATCTAATCTCTTTGTAGGCAGGCAGAAGTCTTCAAAGCTAACTTAGTCACAAGATATGGGGAATAATATAGAGAAAAAGAATTCTCCAAGCAAAATTACACTGAAAAATAATAATCTCAGGGACCACAGAGAACACCCCACTAAGCAAGCTGAACCTGGCCCTGCTAAGAAATGTAGCAGTGACCAAGACCTACAGTCTAAAAAGAAGTGCTTCCCTGCTTTACATTACTTCTGAAAATAGTCTCTCTGACATCATTATGTTCATGCAGGCTTCATCTACCTTATTGATACGATTCAGAGCAGCAATACAACTTTGAAATAAATTATTCTATTTTACCTTGCTTGACATTATGTTGACTTGTTATGTTTTGGTTTTTTTTCTTTTTTTTTTTTTTAATACATCCAAATCTGGTTACTTTTGAGGGAAACTAAACTGGAAACTCTGTACCAAGTGAGCACTAAATGTGTTCCTTTCCCTAAATATGTCATAGCCAATGATAGGTCCTTTGAACAGAACTGGACCATATGCAGATCAATTTGGTGAGAAAACTCCTTTATGCCTGAGTTGCACAAAATAAATGTGTCAGCTGCCATATTCTACAAGAAATCAAACAAGAAAGAGGTGAACAGTGATGAGGGAAAGTCTCTAATAAAGAGTCTTTTAGGTTCTTTTGAGGAGGAAACAAAGAAAGACACACAAGAAGGGTGCAGCAATGTTCCCATTTAATCTTTTCCCTATAATTTTTTCTCATTCAATGTTGCTAATTTTATGTGAACTGAATTATCTATAAGGAGGTGCTGTTGGGTGGTATTTATTTATTTATCTCAAAACATATATTTAAAGCTCTTAAATTAAGAGATATTTTCAAGTTATGTTGCAGACAATCAGAATTATTTTATTTTAAAAATTTATTTATTTTCACTCACTGTATGAACTGAATTAAGTAACTTAACTTCTCAATATATGTGTATATTCATTCATAAAATTATATTAAACTCATCCTTTCAAAAAGCTTTTGAAATTCAAATGATGCTCATGACAGCAGAGACTGCCTCTGGTGAGTTAATGGGAGTTTTGCCATTGAGAGTCAGAATTCTCCATAGTCCCCTTTCAGTTCGGCAATAAATTATGAAATAAATTGCTCAAATTAATATCTTTCGTTGCATTGTAGTGTTGCTTCACTACAATATAAATTATAGGAGGTATATACACAGTCATGACATACATAGGTGAAACACACAATCAAATAGATGTAGTGAGCTAGATTAATATTGTTTAACAGTTTAGATCAGGACATACTCCATGAAAGTTACTGAGTTTCATCAGCCTAAGACTGGCAGGAGTGAAGAGGCATCACACAATGAGAAACTTTAAAGTACTGTGAATAACACAGAAGTAGTATTGGAGAGTACAGAAAAATTTGGATCAAAGCATTTAGCTGACTGAGCAACTAAAGTGCTGCAAATGATCCCTGAAGGTGGGAAGTCTGTCCTCTGAGCAGCCCTGAGCTCAGACTCCACAGCTTTTACTCTGTTATTTAGTGTAGCAGCACTTTTGTCCTACTCTACCTATGATCTTTAACTCCCCAGGTTTTTCTCTAGACTGATTCACTGTACTGTATTTACTTTATATACAGTACTTTATTTCAAATGTAAGCAATCCTTTGAAACACCTTGGTGGAATTCAAATCACTTGTCTTGTCCTTAGAGAAATATCCAAATCATGTTTAATTTGTTTAGCTCCCCTAGTTAGTTTCTGCACTGATGATAGTGCTGTGGGGGGTCTTTTTGTTGTTGTTGGTTTTTGTTTTTTTTTTTTTTTTAATTAGAGTTAGATTGTGAAATTGAAGTTAAGATTTATGAACAATTTGAAGTCGAAAATTTGTACAATACTACATGTTAGAGGCAAAAGTGGAGTCAGCAATTTGAAGTTAACTTAGGTAACTATAATTTCATAAACTTAAATTTGAGCTCAATAATTTAGTGTTGATTAGTTCAACAAGCTAATACTTGGTGCTGAGTCAAGGTAGGTTTAATATATGTAGATTACTAGAATTAGGTCAACTTCAATGATATATACATACATTTGTACAAACGCACATATATGCATACACATGTGTGCATGTATGTATGCATATATGTGTACATATGTAAGTACTTGAATTACACACATATATATGTATGTATGTACACTTATACATATTATAACCTAATAATAGTTCTACATACGTGTTTGGGAAAAAACCCCTCAGGTCTGAATGAAATGCTCCCTCTGTGTCTATGGGATTCTCCATTATTCAAAATATCAGTTTTGTTTCATGAGTTTTTATAATCTGGAAAATAAATATCACTGTTTGTGACTGCGATGGATAGCAAAAAAGATAAACCTGTGTTTCATGCTGGCTCTCATATAGAAAGGCAATGAATCCTACTAATCTCATTCAGTTTTACAATTGACTTTCATGAGTTCTAGCAGTTTAATGATCTTTTTAATGTAAATACATTTACAATAATTTAATTATTAGTGATTTCATTGGAAATTTCTTTTGAATGTTAAATAAAGGATAAGGAGAATTCTCGTCTGATCCTTTAGATTTTGCAAACAGAACTTGCTTAAGTAGTCTAGAAATTTCTCTGAATAGTAAAGGTTTTATTTCAGTCTCATTCTATTTCTGTGTTAATTGTCTAATTAAATACCTAGAGTTCTGTCTACTATATATATAAAAAAAAATCTAATTGAATATTGTTCTACAGCTGGGACCTCTGAAATAGATAATACAATGAGAAATTTTATCATGGGAGTTCTGGGAGAATCAGCCACTTAAGTAAAACTTTTGCAATCAGTGGAAAGAAATAACCCTTTTTTAAAGGTACAATTCATCTGACCTGTTTTAGAGATCTATTTGAAAATAAGACAAACAACATTCTAGAAGAGCTGTTGTTCTCCTTTTGCTATAAAAGGAGCCTTGACATATAGCTCAGCTATAGACATCAATGTTCAGGCAGATGAATCCTGGCAGCAGGGTTTATCTCCAACAGACGTTAGGTGACAGTCACTGTAAAATGTTATTCTATATGCATCAAGAAGTAACTTTTAAGCACATTTAACTTTATTTGACAAAAATGCTAATTTGATTTGGTCTGTAGTTCTAAAACTGCTGCTGTGCTCAACAGTAAGTGTAATTATCATTTGGAGTGTTAAGTTCCATAATTATCTTGAACTAACAAGAAGCACACAAGATGGTATCAATTTGTTGGGTTATTTTGTTTTGTTTTTTTTTCTTTAGCCTCTAATTAGGATGTAAAAAATGGAATAGAATAGAAATTTTGGGTTAACAGTTTACTCAGATACAACATAACCATCGTGAAATCATAGACACATAACAGGACAATAGAGATGAAGTTTATGTCATTAAAGATGAAAAATGAAGCAGGTCAAAAATCTAAATGAAGTTTTTTGCATCTTTTGATTACAAATACTAATTCTGTTTACATTGCATTTATATAACCTAATACTTTCAGTTCTCCAAATTCTAAGTTACTAACCAGTCTGATTTTGTTGTTGTTGTTGTTTTTTCCTCCCACAAGGCAATAGGAATTCTTCCAGGATTAGTGATCAATTTAGCAATAAAATAAGTTTCTCATTTGGTTCTACTTGAGGAAAGCCACATGCTAATCCTCTCTTTTCTCCACCTTTCAAATCTCACTAGGAAGAGTAAACAAACAAACAAAACAACAACAACAACAACCCCCTCCCCCCCCCCAAATCCAACACTCTAGAGATGGTATAGACAGAAAAATTCTTCTGTAGATTCAGTGATTGACAGAAAGCTCATTAGAAAGAAGAGAACTAGGAACACTCATGATTCACACTGTACCTGGAGCTACTGATTGCCTCTTAATTGGTTTTCTCTCTCAGAGGAGTTTGTGCCTGCATTTGCTGAAAGAATTTCACCCTCAAAACACACTAGGAGATAGCAGTCTCCCTTGCTGACCTGAGGGAAGCTTGGTAAGAAGCCCTAAATTGCCTGAAGAGACCATATATGCATTTCTCTGAATTCTGTACCTCTGTGGATACGGCAGCTTTATCCCTGTTTCCTTCACTTCAGTTCACCACAAAAAGAATAGAGTCATAATCCTGGGGAAAAAAAAGCAACAGGAAACACAAGTAAATCAAACTAAAACACAACATTCCTCATTTTTTTTACACATGATCCCTAATATTTATCACAACTGGGTAATGGGATATATACCCAAATAGTAGTATCTGTCTCAGATTTAAACCATGGTCTAATATCATTTTAGAATTAGGCCTTAGGACAGGTTTGGAAATATCCTCAACAGTTCAGACATGTTGATTTTCTTCTACTTCAGTGATTTCTTCTAACTTCAAAACTCCTCAGTATTTATACACATAGTTAAACGTTTGTTAATGGAAGGAAGACAATGATCCCAGCAGGGTCGCCTTCACCCACTGGGAAGGTGGAAGATAAAGAACTCTGGGAGTCATTAGAGGTAGAAAGATGAAAGGGGGAAAAAGAAGGGACAAAGCTGATGTGGGAACTAGTCAGAGGGTATAAATAATCCTCATAATCCACACCATGGGGTTGTTTGGAAGAACAGACTTTAAAAGCTTGGGGAGTGAGCAACTCACAAGGAAATTGGGCATATATTTCTTAAAACAAGAGTGAGAAAAAGCCTAATTTTCATTGTTTAGATTTTCCTTGGGAATGGTAACAAGGATTTGAAGTATCCTTAAACTTTGAGCAGCTCCCAGTGGGCTGTTAAGCATGGGCTCACAGATTATACCACAATCACACCTTTTGTACATAGCTGTCAAAAATCATCAAGGCTGTTACGCTTCCTCTTTGATTTCAGCGTAACAGTTAGGCCAAAGAGACAGAAGCAAACCCACTTCTGAGAACTGCCAAGCTGTCTTTATATCATCTCTTCATATTCAGCTTAGTCCAGCTCACTTCATGAACATGCATTCCCAGTACTGGAAGACTTTGGGAATCACAATCAACCTTCCATTTATATAAAGGGCAAATCAAACCATATATGGCCAATTACAAAGATGTATGCATCTAACCTCTCCAGCTCCCTGTAAAAAAACTAAGCAATGAAGAACTGGGCTTACATTCCTGCTACAGCACTACTGTTTTCTATTTCCTGCAGCGAATCTCTCGAATGAATAACTAGACTTGCTTTCATGCAGGAGTGCTAACTTGTTGATAGCACCACAGCTATATTTAAAGCTCTCTTCCTGAGGCAGCTTTTCTTTATTGTTGACAGTAGAATGAGTAGTCTATGAAAAGAGATTTTTGTGCCACTGGTTCTTTTCAAACAGTTGGGGAATAATGCAGGAACAACAAAGCAAGTTCAGTATTCCTTAGATGACTTTAAAATGAGTAAAACTAAAAACTTACAATTGATGCCCAACTTACAATTGATGCCCAAAGCAATTTTAAAAATACTGAAAGTGCTGTCATTGGAGACAATGTCCTTTTCCCACAAAGCAATTGATTTTTATATGCCCTCATCTCAAAATGTGTGGCATCCACTCAATTCTCCTCATCAGAAGTTGTTTAAAGTCCTCTTCAAATCAGATTTTCTCTGAGAAAGTGGCTGGTATGGTGACACCAACAACTTTTCTTTAAACAATATTAATTTGGAAAATGGCTTTGTGATAATAGTTGCTGCATACCAGGCTGCAAAAGTTACTGCGTAGGGAGCAGGTCACTATTCCATTCCACTGGGTATTTTTGAGGTCCCATCCATAGAATTCATAGAATCACATGGTTGGATGGGACCTATAAGATCATCTAGTCCAACCGTCTTCCCACTACCATTGCTGCCAGAGCTACTAAACCATATCTTGTAGCTCCTCATCAAGCCGCCTCTTGAACACTGCCAGGGACGGCGACTCCACCACCTCCCTGGGCAGGCCATTCCAGTGCCTGACCACTCTTTGGGAGAAAAAGTTTTTCCTCACGTCCAATCTAAAGCTCCTCTGGTACAACTTGCGGCTATTTCCTCCGGAACAATGTGTCTGGTTTGTGGCCTCTGAAGGTATTGAGGAGACTCCAACAGAGTGCCAGTAAGATGGTTAAGGGCCAGTTCAAGTGTTACTGAGGAGAGGCTGAGGGTTTCTTTAAGGCTCAGGAAATAAGCTACTTGACCGGTAGCCAACTAATTTTTGAGACAGTATAGAGAAGATAGAGTCAGCCTCTTCTCAGAGCTCTGCACCTAAAAGGAAATAGACAATGTTCACAAGCTGAAATAAGGGAAATTCCAACTGAATATAAGGAAAAATAAAACAAAAAAAAAATCACCGTGAATATAGTTAAACGCTGGGTAGGGTTGCCCAGAGAAGCTGTGGAGCCTCTCTTGGAGATTTTCAAAACTCAACAAACAAGCTCTGTCCAGCCAGACCTAATTTGGAAGTTAACCCTACTGTGAATGTGGGGTTGAACTGGAAACCTCCAGCAATCCTTTCCTCTCTGAATTAACTTATCAGTCTACAATTGCCTCATAAAGCACACTTTGTCATAGACTAGCATTGCTGCTGAAAAAAAGCCATTCTTTGCTTCTCTCAACCTCATGTAATCTTTCATGGTGGCATAAAGTGTGTGCTGAATCAAGTTGAGTAATCAAGTTGAGTGACTAACTCCAAATCAATACATTGCGAGGGTGGGTGAGGTGGCAGTTAGTAGGATCATTTCTGCCAACTAGTTCATTAGGCAGCTGTACAAACATCTATGGCTAAAGGAAATGGCATCAGGGAAATTGTGTGGGAAGAAAAAGCAGGAGTGTGAAGAGAGGTCTTTCAGTTCCAGTGCCTATTTATGCCATTGTAAGATGAGTAAGAATCAGTGATTAGTTACAGGTAAAGATGTTCTTTGCAGCTAGACCAGTGCCAAGTATGGTATTCTTTTATTTAAGGGGACATCTCACCAGGAAGAATTTAAAACAGCTATCTGCTGCAACTGTTTTAATAAACACTCTACAGTATTTCTCATAACCACCAAGTTGGGCAAATTGCTCCCAGGTAATTATGTTTTATTGCTTGAAGTTGCCTGCTGCAGCTGCATACAGATAACATATCCTTTTTTTTCCCTACTCTACATATGCCAGCAAGACCTGGCAGATCTCATCGCAGGCTTGGTAAATAAGGGGTTCTTTTAAAAAAAAAAATTGTCTTTGCTAAATAACAAGTAAAGTAAACACACCAGATTTCCTTTGCCTTTTCTGTCTGAGCAGTAGGATGATGATTTTATAGGTAAAACACTGAGGAAGACTCAGCAACAGCTAAGAGTTCTCAATGGCACCAGTTTTGTCTTTGACGGTAGAGGAGCTAATTCTGCCATTACCAGTGTCTATTTTCAAAGCATAACAAACAGCTTCCAAAATGAGACAGTACACTGCTCAGCAGGGTAGCTGACTTGTCTCATGTGTCTTGAAGCATTCTCGACAAAAAAGTGCTCCTTTGCTGCAGCTCATATGCCACACGGAGAAAGGAAGGAAATTCAGCATGAAGCTTGAAAGCTTCTTATTATGTTGTCTTTTTGTGCTTCTCTGACATAGGTCAGAAAAATGATGAAGATTACCAATATGTGTTTAGTTGCAATTACTGTCTGTAGCTGCAATTGCTTGACTTTTCTGATTAGAAGACCTGCTAATAATTACCTACACTTTTGTGCAAATAATTAATGTAAACATACAATACAGACCACTGAAGAACATAGGTGCACAAAGAATACTGTATCCTCTCCCACGTGACTCAGAATTAAAAATGAAAACAGGATTACATTATGATTTTTGCTGCTGAATTAGGTAATGGTAGACAGCTTTTTATGCTCTTTAAGCCTCTGTTCCTTGTAAAGTGAAAATAATGGTTCTATCCTTTAAAAATTTTGTCTTTTACTACCTATCACTGGTATTACTGTTACTAAGGGAAGTAAACCAAAATTTTACAAGAAACAGTTTATGCAAGCAGTTGAGAGTATGTATCGCAGAGGGCCTGAGAGAAAAATTTTGATTACTTTGATGGAAAAAAATGACAATTAACTGACAGCATGAGGGGCACCTCAGGCTCAATTCTTTTAATGCAGAGGTCCTGTTGCAGTGTTCCACCACCCTCAGCATAAAAAAAAATTTTCCTTATATCTTGTTTAAATCTACCTCTTCCTAGTTTAAAACCATAAGCCCTTGTCCTATCACAACAGGCCCTGCTAAAAAGTTTGTTCCCATCTTTCTTGTAAGCCCTCTTTCAGTACTGAAAGGCCACAATAAGGTTTCCCCACAGCCTTCTCTTCTCCAGTCTGAACAGCCCCAACTCTCTCAGCCTCTCCTCATAGAAGAGGTGCTCCAGCCCTCTGATCATCTTCGTGGCCCTCTGCTGGACTCCCTCCAACAAGTCCACATCCTTCTTATACTGGGGGCTCCAGAGCTGGATGCAGTACTGCACTCACCAAAGCAGAGTAGAGGGCCAGAATTACCTCCCTTGACCTGCTGGTCACGTTTCTTTTGATGCAGCCCAGGATGTGATTGGCTTTCTGGGCTGCAAGCATACATTGCCAGCTCATGTTGAGCTTCTTGTCCACCAGTACACCAAAGTCCTTCTCCTCAGGGCTGCTCTCAACCCATCTTCCACTCAGCCTGTATTTGTGCTTGAGATTGCACCGACCCATGTACAGGACCTTGCACTTGGCCTGGTCAAACTTCATGAGACTGGCATGAGCCCACCTCTCCAGCCTGTCAAGGTTCATCCAGATTTGCATATTTAAACAATATTTCTACTTTCATTTTTATTTTTTTCATTTTTATGCTTTTGTTCTCAGTGATTAATTAGTTTTGTCGGGAACTCAGTGAACAGCTGTTCAAGTCACTAAATAATGTCAAATGCTAATGAGACTAGTCTTTAGATCCTATGAATTTTTCTCTGTCTTCATTCATTTAAAATTCAGCATACACATTCATCAGTGGAACTTATTTCTAAGATTTTCTACAGCTATTGACATTTTTTTCTGACCTATAATTAAGAGATTTGTATTCTGTAAGAAATTATACCTACACAGACTGTTTTCTTCTAGTGGATACAGAAACAATTTGTTGTGCATCAGGTTGCTCACAACTAACATTTAAGTTGCAACCTGATGCTAGTTCTTCAATGTGGTAATGAAATGGGAGTCTCATGTAATACTTCACTGTTCTTCACAAGGTTTTGTCTAGTGATGGTGAGCATGTCAGTTGGCGTGGTAACTAACCATGGTCTGGAGCAACTCATTCTTAGTTAACACTCCCTTAAAGAGGGACAGTGCAGTTTCATTTTTTTGAGACAGTTCCAAGGAGATATTCAGTAGACATATCATCTCTTTAGGGTTTTTAAAAAAACAGCTCTACAGAGTTTTAAAATATTACATCATTCAAGACTCTTTTTGTGATGACTGTTCGGGACAAGGTATCTTTCTTCAGTTCATGTAACTCTGAACTGTATATCAGATTTTTATTCAGCCTTCTCTCTTACAGTATAGGATGCATCCTGAGTAAGTTCCAAATCCAGGAGAGCATATGTTCCGCTCTCCTAAAATTTGACTTCATTTTTAGTTGAAAAAAAACTTTTAACTTTCTGTTCTAAGTTTCTTGAAACTATAAAGAATGCCTGTGTAATTCCTGCAGTTAGTGGAATCATATTAATGGATGATGATAACAAATACAATGTTTGCTATAATTTATTACAAATTTATAATGACTATACAACAGTAATAATATTTTTCCAGGTCCCAGGTATTTTATATTTTAAAAATGCACTAGTTACAACTAGGATAGAGTTAATTTCCACCTGAGCTGAAAGGAGAGGAGACCAGAGCTGATGGCTGGGGCCACAGCTGGGATAGTTTACTAATTAACCAACAGCTGGGATATTTTACCCAAATTATCCAAAGGGCTAATCCATACCATATGACATCATGCTTAGTACATAAAGTGAGGATGGTGTTGAATGGCAAATTTTTTACTTGTGAGGGAGCTGGGCATGAGGATCTAATGTGATCTATTGTACCGTAAATTGCATGCTTAAGTATATTCTGTTGTTGGTGTTGTCTTCCATCTCTGTTTTCTTTTCCTCTGTTGTTCTCTTAAACAGTTTTTATCTCAACCCATGAGTTTTGCCTTCTTTTCATTTCTGATTCTACTCCCCATCCTGGGCGGGGGCGGGGGGGGAGGGCAGGCAGAGCCGTGAGGGAGCAAGTGACTGTGTGGTATTTTAGCTGCTGAGTGGGGCTAAGCCACAATAAAAAACCACCGGACAAGTTTTAAATCACATTATGCAAAGAATCTATGTTACACTTTCAGTTTATGAGGACTTGTGAAACCCCACTTTCAATTCCCATACGCACAGCTTTAATTTTTATATATAAATTATGAGCAAGATTTCAACAGTCGTCTTCAAAAGCGCAGTACTCAGATTCTTGATAAAATTATGAGTGTTGGCCTCAGCGCATAAATTCTATGAGGCATTAATTCTCAAAGCAGTTTCACTGTACTGTGGCAAGAGACAGAAAAAAAAAGCCTCATTTCTGTTTAAAGACAGTTGCCAGAAAGCAAATCTACAGGAGCCGTCGGAGCATTCGCTCACTATGAGATACTCCTTTGTATTCATTATTAAAAAGGTTCGGTTAATTACACCAGTCCTACTGCATATGGACTTCCCAGGAGCAGAAAAAAAAAAGGTTTTTAATGAGTTACAAAATAGTTGGGTTTTTTTTTTTTTGTATCTACAAACAGGTGGTATTTGCTTCAGTGACTTCAGAAAATTTAGGAGGAGTTTCTAAGCCAGCCAGCCAGCCATAGTTAAATACAAATATATGTGTGCTTTCTGATTCACCTTTTGTAGGGCACATAGTTTTGAGAAAACTTTCATCAGAAAAGTTTCCCAGTTGCAGGTGGAATTACTGTCAAGTTTAGGTGATGGCCAACCGATCACAGCCTCAAGACTCCTTACTTGGGACAGACTCTCAGCTCACATGGGACAGAGTATTTCTGATCTGTGTGGCACCAAGGAGAGATCTCAGAATCTGAGATGTGAGATTTCTGGGAATCAGTCTCTAGCTTTTTTTTTCCTCACTCCTAAAGGTCCTGAATAAATGTTTTAGGTCATCATATTGGAAATTTTCTAGTCTTGCACTACAAAACTTCTTTTTCCCCCTCGCATCTCTGCTACCAACCTATCACTTTCTCCCATTACTGAACATTACCTGAAGGACAAGAGCCTTTCTCCTTTTCTAAAATACATAATTGACAGCTCCTTTATTTGTAAGAGGACTTCCACCATCCTCCCCATTCACCACGAAAGTTCAGAAACTCAGAAACATTTTTGGCGTTTTCATCCTGATAGAAGATTAAGACCTCTTCTCTGGAGTCATTTAGTACACTTGGAATATGGACTTACCATTTTGAGCTTCACTATCGGTTTTTAAGTGACATATAATTCCATTTGCTTAACAGGTTTCTTCCCAGTACATGAAAACTCTAAATAGGAGCACATTTTCCCTTTCTTGTCTTCTTTCCATTATTTCAGTCTTCATCACAAAGCTCTATGAGTGCATTTACCTAAGTGTGGTACTGTCCCTGTCCTTTTTCTTGTATTCTAGGCTTTGATAGGATTTTATTTATTCAAATTTATCTCTGTAGACCTCAACCACACACATCAGTTCAACAGTGCAATGAAATACCAACTTTAGGATATGTATATGATAGCAGATGGAGGGAAGCAGCATAGCATGAAATGAAGAAAAATGGCACTACTGAGTGCTGAATAGAGAGAAAATATAAAGTATGTATTTCAATGAAAAGGAGGTACTTTAGACTATAAAGATTTCTGATGGAAGGTTACACACTTAAAAAAAAAAAAAAAAAGTACTTAAAAGAAGATTCCAGACAGAAGCTGAAAAGTAAATTGATATTTCTCCCAACTGGTAACAACTTTAGGTACCATCTCCACATTATTGTAAGCAGTGCTTTCAGGCATCAGTCCTCCAGGGACTGTAGAACTCTGAATTCTATGTAGTACTGTGGAGTACTCAGTATAACATTTCTGTCCATCCCTCCTGAGCAAAATTTGGATTAACAGATTTTTCCAGTTTTGAGCCGATTCCATGTTTATCCTGATTAATGGAAAGGATCATCCCACACTGCTCTGTTGAACAGATTATGTAGGTAGTTGAATCCCAATAACAATTACAAGTATTCATTTTTGTGCTAAAATTTCTAGGTTCTTTATAGCCAGTCACAAAACACTCTGGTGGTCCTGGAAGACAGATTTTACTTTCTTTCATATATTAGACCAATGTACTTTGTTAGAATTATCATAGCTCTTACTATCACACTGAACAGGCAATTTCTTATACTCTTATACTTAGTAGTCTTATTAGCAACAATTATTTCAGTAATCATTCTTATTTAATGATAGAGAAATAGCATCTCAACAGTGGGCTGCTACCACTGTACCAGGTAATGTAAGTATGAAAAAGAAAATTTATTAATATAATAGAATTACCTGTCTTCCACATGAACAGTCAGTGCAGAATCATCTGCTCTGGTACCCAAGCTGTGCAGCATACACGACTGTGCTCACCAGTGTGTAGTTTCAGGGAGGTATGAGCAAGACTTTAAGCATATTTCACTGAAGAGCTTCAGAGCTGCAGTATAAATCTGAGGGGAAATCTGGAAATCATGATGTGAGGAATGAATAGGCAGGTTCTTACCCAAAATTTTCATCTTCAGTTACCATGATAGTGTGCCTACTAGGTTTACAGCACAAAAGAGTGCTAACATATTGCATTAGCTTGATGTGTATGGATATATTTGTGTATACAAATGCTATCTTCACCTCCTTCTCAAATAAAGCTTTACAGAGTTACATATGCCACCATGTGTTAAGTAATTTTTATGGGCTATAAATGACTTGGGCAAGCTGTGAAATGAAACAGCTTGTTCCACTGCACTAACAGTGCAAGCTCAGTGCTTATTGTCTCTGTAGTAAATGTGCATGAGCCACTCTCTAAACTAACTGGAATGAAAACACGTCATATGTGGTTCTTACACCAATTCCTATTCAGCGTGTATACTTCTCTGTGATAGGATGGCTTTATGACAAAGGGAAAGTATCAAAATATTTGGACTGCTATGTCAGAAAATATCAGTATTTATTTCAATTTGGTTACCACTTTCAAAATCTTTAGCGTGTCTAGTAAAACTAAGCCTGTATTAGATGTGTAGGTAACATCTACTCATGTCAGCACTTTATCCTTAAGATTTTTTCCTATGTATCTTTCCAATGATCTAAATTCTTTAAAGACCTACATCTAATTTTATCCATCTACCTTTGAGGCTTTTTTTTTTTCTTTTATCAGACCATACATCCAAAACACTAGAAGGAATGAAGAATCAGCACCTAAGCTTCATTTGCCAAAGCAAATGGGGAAGTTCCTAGGTGTTCCTGTAATACATGTTCTTAGGTTTACATTTAAATGCGATATGACTGGTTTTGCTTATGTCTGACCTACAAACTTGACAGAAATTATATAAATAAACTTTGTTTTCATGTCACTCTGCTCCCTGAACAGTCAGCATGTTTCCTAACAGAACAATTACTTTTCAGAAATGCAATCTTCGAGTACTTTGATTTCATTTATTTCATTGCTTTCATTTTTAGCTGTTGTTCTTAGGAAATACGTTGTTCTTAAAAGCACTCTGTGTATTTGAATTTAGGTTGGGGGATGTTTGTTTACATCTCAAGTACAAAATATTCTATTCAAAGGATTATCTCCTCTTTGGATTCACAAAAGTAAATAATATGCAAAACCTACCTGGCAATCTAGTTTTTCCCCTTCTGGTACTGTGCTACCTAATATTTCTGAATTATATTTATAATTATTTGATCATTATTATGTCTCTGGGCAAATTTTCTATTCTCTCTTGCTACCATCCATGGGAGTCATTACATTAATCTTAAAGTGCTCATATTATTTCCATTATACTTTTTTCATATTGTAATATTAGCTAAATGAACTTTAATCCATTTCCTGGAGTTTCTAGCCAGAATGTCTAATTTCATGACAGCAAGTGGAGAAAAAGAATAAATAAATCTGGTGTGATATTCACATCTTCATATTCAGAGTGAGAAGGTGTAAACTTTTTCATTATTTTGGCATGGAAACTGAAGGTTGGCTCAGAAGGAATTTTGTCATTTCAGACTATATTGTCAAACTCTCAAAAACTTGCATTTCGAAACTCAAAAAAGATTAAAAATATATTTGCCATGGGAGAGGGAAAGTGGCTTAAAATCTGTCACAATTTAAATGAGAACCTAAGCAAAAATCTAACAAAATCCTCCCTGGTTTTGTATAGGTAAAACCCATTTTGTGCTCTCATAGTGACACAGAAAAAGAGCTTGCAGACTCACTTGTCCTACTTTAACAGAATATTTATGCTATATTACACAAAGATTATTATAGTATTGCGCAAAATACTGACTTGTGGTTATGTCAAATACAGCATTTTAATGGCAATTTGAGAATTTCTTCTCCCTTTAGGAACAGATTTTTCTCCTTCGTAAAGCTGCAATAGAATAGGCTTTAAATAATCAAGGTTCAGATTGCTCTGTGTGTATGACATTAAATACTTTTCTTCTTTTCCCTGTATGAACTTTTGTCCATCCAAAAGCCAGGGCAAAGTGTGCCTTTCATCATCAACTTTTCAGATGTGCTGTGGCAATCCATCTTTTATGCAGCTGAATCTGCAGCATCTGATATGTGTCCTTATGTAAGATGCTAAAATTGTGAAAAGAAGACTGTGAATGTATATTTAGGCTCAGCCAATGATTTATGGCGAGGATGAAAGGGAGCAAAGGTGGCTGAAGGGAGCTTTGCCTTCTGAGACATGAGGCTGCATAGTTCTCCCTTTCAAATCCAAGCTGCACCTATCTTTGAAGTTCAATTAAAATAGCAAGAATAATTTCATCCATCATTTTAGCTTTCTCTCACTGAAGTTAAAGAAATTATAGAGCTGTAGATTTGCATTTTGATACTTCTGGCCTAATTTCACTGTTTAAAAATCAGGCTTCTAAACCAAAGCCATCTCAACTCTCACTGAAAAAAAAAAGGCAGACACTTCCAGAAGGCATTTATCCATCCCAAGATTAAGCTTAAGGTGGTGCTATCCCTATTGACTACAGAGTCTAGAGAGTTTGAGTTACACTGATAAACTTCCTTATGATTAACTCTGTCATTAGTTTATTATTCCAAACCAAAGCTAAATTTTGGGGAATTCTGGTATTTGAATGAAATCTGGAGAGGATGTTGATAGAGTAATCAGCTTAGAACATAAGGTTTCCCTTCCATGGAAGTACAAATATGTATAAATAAATATAAATAAGAGATATCTAGTAGGATATACTAGTTCTGTAACTCCACTGACTTCCCTCACCCCATTTTTATTCTCCCTCTACCTAACACTTGTCAAATGCAGCTATTCTATGTTTGGCTCCATTATTAAAAGCAATCTCTATAGTAATCTCTGATCACCTAAATTGATTGAATATTATATTTATGGTTCTCATAATTTTCCCTCCATTTATTCCAAATGCCTCTATGGTACAGGGACCAGTCTCAGTAAAATATTGAAAAAAATCTTTCTGGAGAAATCTCTGATTCCCTATACTGTCCTCTAGGCTACAGACTTGGGCAGCTTCTGACACTAGTGAAACTTGCTCCTCTAATTCATCTCGTCTAATCTTATTGCTTCATTGACCTCTTCCTACTGCTTCATGCCCTTTTCTTACAAGATTTTAGAATGCCACCTGACAGAAATAAAGCCAGTTAAAATCAGATTGATACAAGTCTATGATTTTTATTTTTCATATTTGAGCATGTGTGAAGGATCAATATTATTTTCCCATAAATCACTTCAGACCAAGAGTTTTTATGTATGGCATCAGTTCATAGCTTTTTTTTTGCTTTTTTTTTTCTTTTAAAAGAAATTACCCAAATCTCTGAAATAGGTAAACACACAGAGTAACTGATAAATGGAATATAGTTGTTTTTTTTTTTCTGGGAAATATTCCACACCCCAAAATCTCAACAGGCAAAAGGCTTTCTCTGTTTTCAAAATGTATTTTGCACAACAGCTTTGTTTCACCTGAAAATAAAAGCTGAAAACTAGTTTCCTCAAAATATTCTCTGTTTAATCCTACTGGGAATTCTGGGCATACAGGCTACATTTCTATAGTAGTAGATTTAAAATTTTGTGGGCAGTGAGCCTGCTAGCTCTAAGAATCATAACATTAAACTGGCAGCTTGTTCATATGCCTGAGCCTTAAAGCCAGCTACTCTCACTGCCCACAAAATTGCAAATTGGGTTTACTGTGAGCAAAGTGCCTTAATTCGACTCCTTTTCCTCATTACATTATTGTATGCACATCACATCAGAGGAGGCAGGAAGATATTAATGAAAGACCATTGCTCACCTCATAACATAGCCTGCTCACAGTAGTTCACATCTTGAGGGTAAGGAGAGGGAAGGGAAAAGAGAGAGCACTTCCCTCGGTGCATGCCTGCTCTCAGCACAGAGCATCCCTGTATCCCAGAGGGAACCCATTTGTCAGGAGTTAACTGATAGTGTTTACCATTTCAGAGAAGTATGACTGCTTGCACACATCCTTACCTACCTCAGGTGAGAGAGGGAATAAATTGTAATAACGCCTGAGCTCTTCACGTATAGCAACACCTTGCCTTCACGTAGGCAGATGAGAGAAGACTCTGAACATGTATCAGGGCCCCTCAGCAGCTGCAACTCCTCTTCAGAGCCAGGGAAAAAAGAGGCAGCCTTACTCTGAGCTTTAGTTTGTTCCCTGACCTGTTGACAGCACCATATAGGGCAGACTGGGTATCTGGTTGCAAGAGCAGCACAAAGTTTCAGAACCTGTATGTATTCATCTGTGGAGCTGGGGAGCACATTTATTGAGACAATCCTATGCCAGTAAACTCAGTAACATCTATTTAAAGCACTGTGAGACAGGACAATGTAGTAGTTAAGACTGTATTAGATGTCCTATTGTCATACAGTACGGAACACAAAGATAAAACCAGCCTACAGAGAAAATTGTGGCAGTTTTCAGGGAGAAAAAGATATGTGGGTGAAAGGTGAAAGACAAAAAGAAAGTAGTGAAAAAACCTGAGAAGGACAGAAAAGGTTGGAGCCTGTAAACATTAGGAGGCATTGTTTATATAGGTCCTTCATCATTATTGTACAGCTCATGTCCCAGCAAGAGAATGAAAGGCATTGTGAATACAAACAGCTGGTATTGCAAGTAACTGGTGTGATGTTATAAATTTAAAAAAGAGAGAGAAGAGTTTGCTTAAAAAAAAATATTGGAAGGTTTTGGCTTGTATTTTGAATCCTTGGTATAGTTAATTTAAAAATGGTACTGAATACCCCTTTACCTTCAGGTGGAGTTGTTTAACTTCAGTACTGAAATGTAAATAATAAATGGCTAGTATTTACAGTAATACTGAATTATTTATTGCAATAAAATGATGTTGTTTTCCTGAAGCACAGCTGTCTCCTGGAGGACAGACTTCTGGTTCTTAAAACAGTGTTAAAGAAATCCAGTGGAAGCATACTTCTTGCTACATCAGCACTCTGTTAGACAGAAAAGTATGCCTGATGAGCTTCACTGATTGTGGTAGAAGGAAACATATGAGCAGCATAGGTTCTCATCAGCCTTTCTAAGTCTCTGTGTTTTCTCACAGTATTAGGGACCATGCACCAAAGTCCTGTTTATGCTTACACAATCAAAGTCTCTCTCTTTACAGTATGCCCGGTCCCAGTTACTAGAACCAAACAACTCTTAGAGAAGTAGATGTTATACTCTCCACCTCTGAGATTAGGCACAGAGATGAAGGGATGGGGATCTGGGGACAGAACCCATGTTTTTGGATTCCCTTTATTCATGCCCCATATTTGAAAGCTGTAATTTTTCCTTTTAAAAATTAAGTTCTCAAGAACACACTTTGGATTGCTAGAATTTTCTGACATGGTACTATATATTCTAATCTTCTAAATATTGAAAACATATCCTAATATAGCTGAATCAAAAATTTTGTTAATTTAAGCAATATAGCTACATAAAGAACATTTGAGCTGCTCAGTTCTGGAAGACATGATGTCTCATTACACAGTGTTAGAGATAACTATACCTGCATCAAGCCCAGGTCACTAGATACCCATGGGACAAATGGTGGCAAAATACATCAAAGAAATGCCTGTATTCTATCAATCAATACTGTTCAGAGTTTTCAGGGGTTCATTGCTTTAATCTCCCAGGGTATCAAAACATATAAAGACCTAAGGAAATGAAATTAGTTCTAACAAAAGAAGTCTTTATTTCTGACCATCTGCTTATGATGACACTGTGCTAATCATTACTCATCTCTTCATCTTAGACTGAAAGATTATGGAAATTCTGCAGCAATTCTATTACTTACTCTTTCAGAATTATAACTGTAACAGATTCAGAAGGAGCAATACTTCATTGTTATACTCAGAAATGCTTTTAAGACAAGGCGGGAGATAGATTTCATTCACTTCAGTTTGCTCGTGGGGAACAGTCACACAAAATACAAGTACCAAGCACCAGAAGCCACTAACGCAAAAGTCTGTGGACACTTCTTATTCCAAAACCTTCCTCAAGAGAACACTTACAGAATTGCATCGTGTATTCTCAAAAATGATATTTGCACTGTCACATAATTTCTCTTCTTTGTTGACTCCCTGATCTGTATTCTTTGAATTCCATACTGAATGATTTTTGTTTTCTCCTGGGAATTCTTTTAGCACAAACTCATTTGCTCTTTCTGAGACAAAACCTAGGTTCTGGAACAGTCTGCTCATCTCCTGGCAGCGTGGAGGACACGTTTCTTTCTGTGTGCTCTGCAGTGACTGTCAGCACTAACACAGCTGTCCCTGTACCACTAGAAATACCAATGTTCTCATCATGCTGTCTATATACCATCATCATAATCATGCTGCAGTAAGACAATGCTGATTTTATCTGGCTCTTTGCACTGAAATATCACAAAAAACCCCCCCGCACTTTTGTGTTCTTGCCACACAGCAACAAGATGAGAATCAGAAGACATAGGGCTAATGGCAAAGTACTGTAGATGTGTCTGGTTTTCTCTAAAGAGGGCTTGTCTGCAGCAGTAGAGCAAGCTGTTGTTCTGTGCCAACATTTGGAAACCTGAGACTGCTCTCTGGGATGAGTAATTTCAGAAAAGTGGAAGTAACATAAGTATTCATAATCAGAAAGTCTAGAAATAAACCCTGAAAAGAATATATATTCTTCTTAAAATGTAGCCATCTCTCTGAAGGTAGACAAAAGGAAATACAGGAGGAGAAATCCTGCTAAAACAAACCATGGCTCTATGTGCTTTCCTCTTCTACATAGAAATTTACATTTAGACAATTGAACCAAATGAAACTCCTGCCATTGTCCAGTGAGATTTACCTACTCATTTAAAAGCATTGCTGCATTAACCTTGATAACACAGACCAATAGGAGACAACTATTTGTGACTGTCTTGGGTAATCACCACAGGCATCTGATGAAAAAGGAATGGGAGCACAATCCATAGTTATCAGTCCCTGGAAGATGACAAAACAGTGCAGATGACCCATCCGGTGATTTATAGCAGCAGTCATTTAAGACTAAGAGCAGAACTAATTAACCTTTCACAGCGCAGAGTGTGACAGTTCTACAAGAGCAACAGCTTATGCTGCCATCGCCATAGCAAATTTAAAGCCCTTCACTTCTCAAACACCTGGTAGCAATTTAATTAATTAACCATCACCTTTTAATTGTTAATGGATTTTTAATAAATCTAGTCTCCTAAAAAGAGAAGTCTTGTCATGTAAAAAACACTAATGCATTTAATCATAGCTATATATTTTTAAGAATCAATTAGCTACTGTTAATGTGTCCCTAAAGTGAACCTGATGCTACTGTGCATGCCTGTGGTCCTCTTGCAGTACATCAGTAAGTTTGCATCTGATATATACGTAACAGGTAAAATATCACACCCATTCAGCTTAAATATTTCTTATCCCTTTCAAAATTTACTCTATCATATGTTTGCAAAAAGCAATTTTATCTTTCTTCAGTCCTTGTTTCCTAGGCTAAATCAGAAAGAAATTGTTTTAGTGCTTTACTATATGGTTCTTTGCCACTGTGACAATCTTATTTTGCATGTTTTTAACCCAGAATACAACTTTCTTTAGGCAAACAGAAATATTCAAGCTACAAATGATTTCCCAGTGTCTTAGAAAGCCACATTAATGCTTTCCTAGAAAGATAAGCAACATCTCTTTCGCTGTGTTTACTTTTTTCAGAGTTGTGTTGTAGCATGTTTTTATTATCATGCAATGACTACCAAAATACCCACAATCAATTCCATTTACACGTGACTTATGATTGATGTTTTGTAAACTTATTGAAGAATGCAAAAAGTTGTCACTGGCACTGTGTTTTGTACTATTCCTACCAATGCAATCCTCAGAGTCATCCAATCCCATGACACCCTGAGCAACTTATTTTGTCATATCAGTCAAAGAACATTCATGTCCAGCTCACTTCACTGTGAACTCTCTCAACAGCTCATAGTCTGTTCATTATTAACACTTCCCCTCATCAGTGTATCTCTTTCTCTAAATGTATTTTCATGTAAAGAATAAACTTCACAAACTAAGGTACATTTGAGCTGTTCTTACACACCTATCAAAGAAAATATGTAGCGACCATATATGAGAAAGTGGGAAAAAAGTCAGAATAGGAATCTCTTTTGAGTCTTCAAAATTCTGCTAGGTTTTGAAGTTGTGATTTATTTTAGTGCAGTGTTTCATAACGCTGGTGTTAAGGCTTTTTCATTGCATGCTGTGGGAGAAATGAAAATTAGTATAGCAGCACAAGAAAGCTATCATGCTTCATGTGCTCACAGCTCGAGATCATTTTTTTCCCCATGAGGCTCAAATTGTGAAGCATGATTTTTTTTTGTTATAAACTGTATCTGGGGATACAGAATAGTCCACAGAAAATATCCAGATGCTGAGAAATGGTGTGAAATTTTCAAACACATTCTAGTTTACTGGAAGCACTTCTCCCTTTTTCTAGCTCACAACATCACTGGTAGCATCCAACATACCTAATCTCATCTTATGTTGAATGCACGCCTAAGTGAAAAAAACAGAAAAAGCTACCAAGACAATCAAGAAAGAGGAGATCCTAACAACTATTGCAAGTAAACCTTAAAGGCCAGAGAGGGAATAAAGTGAAGTAAATCAGATGAGCATGTTTTGCAGAAAAGGCTGTGACTAAATGAAGATTAGTTGAAATTAAAGTAAGGTTTGTGCTAAAATTGTCCATTCTGGGCTTTTAGCGTGATCAGACATTGGATTCAGTGCATAACCAATATTGATCAAAAAGCCAGATTTATGCCATATCTTTCAGGTGTGTCATGTCTTCATAAGTTATTTTGGTAGTTTATTCGCAGAGCAGAGGAAGCATTATAATTTTTTCTTGCATCTGTTTCCAGCCATTCAAAATCCATAGTTTAGCCAAGCTAAACCCACTGGGCACTCAATACTTTCCAGAAAATTTAAAGCTTGTTGGCACATGATGGAACAGATTAATGAACAACAACAGGGACATTGTTGGCCTTTCCTTCTTTGGTCACAACCACCGATTCTGCTGCCATCGCAAAATGAGCACGCACATACAGCAGAAAGAAAGATGCTATTATTGCATGTTCAAACCTATGGGAAGGGTTTTCTGATGATTAAATACAGTGAAAGAAACACTTGTCTCCTAAGAGATCCTCTCCCACCTTGCAAACTATGGATGAAAGGCTGACCCAGCTGAATTTGCAAATTTGTTATTGACTGTAACTAAATCAGGTTCCAGCTTCAGTTTGTGAGGAAGGTTAAGGAGCCAGGTTGTAGCTGTGATTATTAGTTACTATGTTTTTATTCATGAGCCCCAAAAAATATTTTAAGTAGGAAAACCAGTAAAATGTATGATTGCTCATGGATGTCTGTGCCACAACAGTTGGCATTTTTAGTGAGGATTATTCAAATTTGGTTATACATTTGTCATACAAGTAAGTAATCACTAAATGCCACTTGCTAACTTTCTACTCTTTAAAAGAGGAGATTCTCCAGATGTATCATAATTGTTTACTTTCTGCAGAATTGCTTAGCTCCTTTTACAACATCTTGACACCAGCTTCTAGAATTTCCTGGTAATGCGTTAAAGCTTCAGCCTGCTGGCGTCAGAAACTAGGTAATGAAGACTCCCGGGAGCTTAATGATTTATTTTTATTTTTATTTTTACTAATGTCTAAAGAGAAGATGAAAGTGAAATAATATTTTACAGTAGCAGGACAATAGATATAGAAACATAACCTCCATCTTGACATGATGCTATTATAGACAGCACTGAGCTGAGGGCATTGGCTCTGCTTACACCACCACACTCATTTAGAAGATGCAGTGCTGTTCTACTCTCCTGACTTCAGTAAAAGCAAAGGAAAGGTGAAACAGCTTTGCCTAGATTTCATTTTGTGCCTTCTCTCCATCTCTGGACTAATTTAGAGAGAAACTCATACAATGTAGGAATAATGGGCCTGTATTTCTGCCCACATAAGAAAGGAAATCACCTTTACTTTTAAAGGTCACAGTGAGCACTTGACTTTAAATTCTGTGAATGATATTGCTGCATATATATAAGAAGGTGAAATGAAATGGTAAATTCACTAGTCTTAATTCATTGCCTTTCAGAGTCTTACTTTTTAACACGCTATTTAATTTTATCCTTTTTTCCCTTTTTCTTTTTTTTTTTTTTTTTTAATAAGATAGGTAACTTCAGAATCATGTAGTAAAGGTTTCTGAAAAGGTGAATTGTAGTGACCATTACATGATTTGTAATGACTGCTAGTGAAATTTGTATTCTTGGTAACAAAGCTCCTCTGAAGCAAATATATTTTGAAGCATATAATCTAGTTATACAAGTATACTGCAGATATCTACCATTTGTTCATTCAAGCAATACATTATCCTTATACCCCTGACTAAATCTATAAGCTGTCTGGGGGCGGGAAGGACAAAAAGAATCCCAAACTAAACAAAAAAAAAAAACAAACCAGAAAGCTCTACTTCTTTCCAAGTAAGGAACATATATTTAGTTTCCTTTTACATTAATGAGGGTTGCTTTTTCTACTTTTCCAGGTAAAACACAGGTTATGGGTGAAATCAAGATTGCATTAAAGAAGGAAATGAAGACAGATGGAGAACAGCTGATAGTAGAAATCCTTCAGTGCAGAAATATCACATACAAATTTAAATCTCCAGATCATCTACCAGGTATCACACAGAAAACAGCTTCATGATAGTTTGAAAATATTAAGTAGGATATATCTGAAGTCATTTAACATCACCACTAAAATGGGAAAGAAAATTGCTTCTTAATCAGAATGATATATTCTATAGGATTCTTTTTGAAGTGCTTTTTTTTCTCCTATAAGCAATTTTAATGAAAGAAAAATATTTTGTATAAACAAATTAACTCTCAGAAATTAATCCTAATTAATCCTCTTTTTAATTTACTTTTGACTGTTAAAAATGAATCCTTTTTTACCTTAATAAAAATTATAATTCCCTACATTATTAAAGAACAATGATATCTAGTAAAAAAAATTGTATTTGGGTGTAAATGCTTTTGAAAAATTAAAACCTCATGTTAGTAATAATATTTTCATACATACATAGAGAGATATTTGTTCCTTTAATGACAGCATTGTAAACACAAAGTAATTCCCTTGGATTTAGTGGAGTGGTTCTCTTTCCATACCACGTGAATGAGAACAGAATATGGCTCTGTAAAGTACCGTGCTCTGTTTCTTCACAACACTTCCCCTCTGTTAAAATCATTAGCAATGACTGTTTAAAAGCTTCTATATTTAACTCATTGAACTGTTCTTCCCCAGACCTGTATGTGAAGCTGTACGTTGTCAATATCTCTACCCAAAAGAGAGTAATTAAGAAGAAAACCAGAGTATGCAGGCATGACCGAGAGCCTTCGTTCAACGAAACGTTTAGATTTAGCTTGAGTCCTGCTGGGCATTCTCTTCAGGTAATTCACATTTTATTAAAACCTAATTTTGGATGATGTCCATGCTGTGTTATGGGCATTTGAGATCAATCTTTTACCCTAGTTGTTTATTGGAAAGAGGAAATTACAAAGGAAATAACACAACTACATAATAATGGAAATACTGGGCCAGAGGAGATTTTAAAAGATGGTTTAATCCACCACTCCACACTGAGGAAGGGTATTTACAGACCACACTTGAATATTTTAGGCTTGATCTGTTCTTAAAATCCCCACATTTATTTGATGTTTCCTGTTACGTAAATGCCTAATCATTAATCATTCTATCCAGCTGTTGAACTTCTTTAAAAGTTGTGGAGCCTAGAATTAGACACAATAGCCATAATCTTGGGTGTTGCAGGATCACTGATTATGGCAAGTCAAATATTCCCTGTGTACATTTGTAAAGGAGATGATGGTATTTTCAGACTGTGACACATCAAATGATGTATGGATCTGATTCAGGAATGATCTCTCTCCTGTATTTCAGCTGCATAGAGAGATTTGATCATTTGGTCAGATATGCTTTTTTAGACAGGTAGGATTCACTTTACCTACCTTCATTTACTTTCACATGAGTAAATAAATAATATATGCCAGATATTCAGTCTTCCTCTAGTCAATGGAAAGGGGTGGAAATTCCAGGAGTATCTGCATGCTAACCTTAAAAGTAAGTGGGAGGAATTGTTGGGCATACCAACATCCACTTAATATACCTTTAAATATGGAAGACTGACGTAAACATGTCATTTTGATGACTAAAGTTAGACTGCATTATCTAAGTGCTTATGTTAGGTTTATTGGTTGTACCATTAAAATTAAAGCCAAAATGGATGTTGCTTACAAAACAAGGTCAACAAAACCAGATATTGTTTTCCCTATGTTAAGGCATCCTAACATCCTTGTTAATTTAGTAGACTCAGTAAAAGACTGTTTAAGATGTTATATTACCTGGAAAAATCCAGAGTCATCAGTAAAGTCTTGCTGAAGTTTAAGAGCTAAAATTCCTGTAAAAACTTGACTTCCAGAGATCGTTTGAAGAGGAAATCATAAGAGGTGAGTAGACCAGTAAAGAACTCCCCACAGAGTCCTAGGGGAAAATAAGACATCAAGTTGTTAAGGAAGGAGGTAGTGAGGGAGGTAGCCATAGGAACGGTCAGCCTGAGACTTTGCAATGTTTCCTCAGAAACTCTGTGATACATACTGGTGCTGCGCACCAACCCTAAGAGAATAAAGGCTGTAAAAGTAGCAAGGAGCAAGTTTAAAACAAACAAAGGGTGCTTTTTCTTCACACAACTTGGAGTTTAACCTACAAAATCTATTGCCATAAGATACTGTGGATGCTAAATGTTTTCATGGAAAAAGTAACTGGAGAAAACGATTGGACAAATTCATGGGCAAAATACCTCATAATCTGTTAAATACAAATACACCACTTGTGGGTCAGGAAGTCAATGGTCCACAGATCATGGCAGGTATTTTGGGAAAGTATTGCTACATGATTGTCCTGTTCTTATCTTCTGCCTTATGCACTGCCCTACACATTTTTGGAAGCAGAATATTTGCCTGCAAAGATCTTTGATCTGACTCAGGATACCTGGTTTTGTATGCTCTTCATACCTATCAATCAATCAATTCCTTTTGCAAATGAAGCTGACTGATTTGAATGCTGAATTTGAGAGTGGTGGACATTTAGGGGCAAAGAGATGGACATTATCAAGAGAGATTTGAAAGAGAAGGAAACAAAACCAGAACGTGTGGAACAAATATGGACTTGGGAGACTGGGGAGGGAATAAGATCAGACAGAGGGAGTAAGATGTCAAATATGGTAATCAGAAGATGCTTGGCAAAGAGACATGAGAACCAACTGCAGGTAGAAATCAGGATGAGGTTCTGCACTCTAAAAATTAAGAGCAAGAACTGTGAATATTAGCCATACAAATAGGATCATGGGATATTGAGAAAAAACGGAAGAAAAAAAAAAAAGAATGAAAAAATATAAAGGAGAGAGAGGGGAGAGGAAAGGAAAGCAAAAAGGTAAGGTAGAATAATCTGGTCAAGAGTACTGGAAATAAGAAAAAAAAAACCTAAGGATTAGAAACTGAGACTAGCTGATTCAGGATAACAAGGCTGGAGTTTAAAGCCTGGAGCAGAGAAGAAAAAAGGCTGAGAGACAGACAAGCTAGAGAAGATAGGTACTAGGGATCCAGCTGGGAGGAGTGGAGAAAAGGATCAAGGACAGAAGTGGTGGAAAATTTCTGTTAGAAATTTTTTATGTCCCAAAACTGTTGACGTGTCAAAATGAAAACATTCTGTAGAAAATATTTTGACACGTTTTATATAGGCAGTTGCCTCAGCCCTGGCAGCTTGCTTGCTCGCTTCCTTGATTTCCCTGTTCCTTGGCAACCCACCTGGGACCCTTCTGGAAAGCACTAAGCTCCTGGCTCATTCGCCTTGTTCCCTAGCTGCTCCTGGCTGACTGGCTCGCTGCAATTAGACATAATAACCTGTATGAGAGTAATCAGAAAAACCCAGAAGAATGTTTTTTGCAGATGTTCTGTTTTGACATACCAACTTCTGGGCTGTCCATTTCTTCAGGAAACACTGCACTAAGTGACTGAGAAACCATTGGCAGTGGAGGTAGGCTGCCTATTTTCCTCAAGGATGAGCTTTCTGATGAGTGAAGTGGGGATCCAAAATAGCTCAGTGCCTAAGAGTCATTTGGTCTTCCTTCCTCAAACCTGTTGACTGATGGGTATGTAGGTGTCCAGGTTGTCTGGGTACATAACTTACTTGCCAATTGATATCAAAACTGGCCAGACAACTAGGAAGCTCATCCAGGAAAACAATTGTAAATTTCTCTCTCCCTGTTCCTTTTTTAAATTTTAATTTTAAATTAAATATTTAAATTACTGTAAAATTAGCAATTTTTTTACCTTCTTTCCCTAATCAGAATGGAAAATGCTCAAAAACATTGAAGTTCTTGATTACTGGAAACTCTAGTTCTTTGACAGTTCTGTTACGTCTACTGCCGTATGGTCTCTTCCAGCATCTCAGTGGAGTACAAAATCCTTGAGTTCTGTGATTCTTCTGTCAGTCTAGGTCTCTGAAACCAAGCAACAAAATGCCCTGTTTTCTCTCCTGCTGGTTCACATGGAGGGTGACAGCCTCCTACTCTTATCAGTTACCTCCCTTGCTCATTACCGGAGATCTGCTCAGTGACTGTGAATATTATAAACCTGCTGCTAATCCTATCATGAAACTGCAATTTTTCATGAGTTCTTTTTCTTTTTGGAAACTAGGAAGTAGTTAAAAAAAAAAAACAAACCAACATTAAGCTTGTTAATTCAGTTTCTCAATAGTTAAGAAATTCTAGAATTTACCTGACTGTGTAACTATAACTCACCCCTGAAGTGTATATATTACTGTCGTAGTTCAGCCCCAATCGGGACCAGACTACGCAGTCTCTTTCCCGCTCCCCCCACCCTCCGAAAGAATAGGGGGAGAAATATAAGGAAAAAAAAAAACAGCTCGAGGTTTGAGATAAGGACAGGGAGGAATTCTTAAAGTTACCGTCACGGGCAAAACAGACTCGACTTGGGGAAAAACTATTCATTTATTACTAAAACTAGCAGGAGA
>WHYT01017075.1:169909-191011 GCA_009806455.1 Tetrax tetrax | reverse complement strand
AAGGCTCGCGCCTCCCCCTTTCTGCCCCCGCTCAGCTGGCTTCACATCTTCTCCTCCCTCCTTTTCCTGTTTTTCCCCTTCTTAAATACGTTATCGCAGAGGCGTTATCACAGAACATTCTGCTACCAATTGGCTTGGCCTTGGCCAGCAGCAGGTCCGCCCTAGGCCCGGCTGAGTCCACTGAACAAAGGGGAGCGACTTCTAGCAGTTTCCTACAGAAGCTGCCACCTTAGGCCCCCCCTTGCTAAACAAAACCAGAACAATTACCAAATGTATTTATCTCATAAACACATAGAATGATCCTATAGATCCACAGAACAAATCAAGTACTTCAGAGAAGGCTATTGCTTGCATGGTATGAACCTGCTTAGCTGGAAAACATGTGCCTGTGTATTGCATCAGGGAGAGCCTTAAACATCCAGCCTGCATAGCTCAGATAAACGCTGGGGCTATTCCTTGCCCTTCCCACTCTCCATGGCCAGGCAAACAAGAGCCAAAAGACCAGATGCAATACTGTGGCTTTCAGCAGAAACCTAGCAGGAGGATTTCAGACTAGCTCTACATTTTAGGTTGGACTACCTCTTGCTGAGGTCAGAAACCAGATCTCGGAACTTTCTCACCCACTAATCTGCTCTGAGTTGCAGCCTATATGCAGGGCACCCTCTTGACTTCCATACACTTCAAAAGGGCTGGAACTTTCCGTGCATAAAATTTTACCCTGTAACTTAAAAATTTACCTTGTATTTGTCTTTGGTAACCAGCAGATGAACAAATTGCTTACTGAAGTTCAAGATTATCATCTTCTAGTTGCTACATACAACAATAATAAAATAGAAGAGGGAAAAGGTTCAATTTTCACGCAGCTCTCTTTTCTATTGGGAAGGTGACTCTGTATAAAGGGTTATGGTGACTGTTTCTTTTCTCTTCTGTGTGTACCAAATCAGAGCTCCATATTTCTGAATCTTTCATGTTTGCTAGCAAATGCAGTATGTTTATATGCACATTGATAATTATTTATTTTTATTATTATTTTTCCAGATTCTGCTTGTCTCCAATGGAGGGAAGTTTATGAAAAAGACGCTGATTGGGGAAGCTTATATTTGGCTTGACAAAGTGGATCTAAGGAAAAGAATAGTAAACTGGCACAAACTGTTGGTCAGCTCTACTCAAACACACTGAGCAGAGCAATCTGCTTAGGGCACAAAACCTGCAGAGTCTGCTATAAACAGCATCACTCCAAGACTATAGTTTGATATCATTGTGTTTAGCTAGTCTTTCAGAATACAAAGTAGAAAGAGCAGTCTCTGGGCTACATAGCACACTGAAATGAGGGCTAGTACACTTGTTTTGCTGCAAAAGACAGCAAAGTGAAAGAAAACCTGGGCCCAGAAGTTAAAGTGAGGCTGTTTGAAATGAAGACTGGTACGAGGGCTCTGTGTTGTTGGACTCTTTGTGAAGAGATTAACTGTGAAAGAAATAACGAAGGCTGGAAGGCAGGTGTTAATGCAGAGTTCGGCTGCCGCTGGAGGTAGTGTGACGGAAAGAGCAGTCTGGTTTTCTGTGTGACCAGAAGGAGATCGTTTTATGCAAAAGCACCTAGGGTGACTGACTTTCCAAATCTCACTTATCAGAAGTGCAAAACTTGTTCCTCTGCACCTTAGGATCTCTGATAATTTGCTGTAGTGAGACTATGCCACTTGACACAAACTGCAAGGCGTTTGCAAGAGTGGTAATGTTATTTTACATTACTTTTTTCCTTCTTTCTTTTTCTTTCAAAAACTATGTGTGGAGAATCAGATCTGATTGTTTCATTTGTTTCTGTGTGTTAACAATTAATATAAACCACTGTCCTAGGATGTAATGGATAAAACTATATTAATGGTCTATAATTTGGGATGTGGTTTTAAAGAGAAAGGACAGGATGTAAAGTGCACTAAATCAGAAAGAAAAAATGCTGTTTCGATGTCAGTGACGCTGTACTTCACCCTACCGTTTGAATCAGTTTTTTAAAAGTTTGGAATTTAAGAGACTTAACCACTGGGACTAACACAATTATTTCCACTAGTCCTTCCATTTTTCAGCAACCAGTCTTGTTCTGAAACTGTACACAGACAATGAATTCTAGGCTACATTGCGGGCACTTCAAAGCAGTAACACCAACCTGCTCGGTGCAGGGCTCTGTATCAACACCAGTGACACACTTGAAATCTGAAGAGAAGTTATAGCAGGGCGGTTACTGCCTGGATGCTGTTGCATTAGAGAATTACAAATATCCTCCTGCTGTCTCAGGTGAATGTCTGAGTATAATCCACTCAACAACGTGGCTTCTCAGTTAGGAAATACGTAAATAGAAAAGTAACTTGCAACATGTGTCAGCAGTTCCATGCTTAAATTCCCACTTTCAAGGGCTTGAAACTGAGCAGTTAGCTCATTTTGGGAAGAAACTACTGCCTGGGATGGTTTAGGCTGGTTGTTTTATTTTCCCTCCTACCATTTTTGAAGAAGAATGGAGAGCTTTTTCTGCCATTCCTAAAAGTATAGCAGTGTCTTTAAAAAACAAGAATGAATATGGTACTAAATCCTCTGTTACTCAGAAGTCATTTAATATTTCACAGCTTCATTAAAAAGTATTTTCCCTTGAAATATTACCTCATGACCTTTGCATATTTAAAAATAAAATGACCAAACTTCTGCACTGCAGACATTTATTTCTCTTGCCCAATGAGGACTTTTCATAAATTATTTAACGTACGTCTTCTTAACACTTTCTGAATATATGTAGTACACTTCCACAGGTTGTGCAAGACCAACTGAAAATATTCTGAAAAATATTTCCTGCTTAAAGAAAAATAAGGTCCAGCCTATTCAGAAGCTGGACTGATCATAAAAAATCTCCACCATTTAATCTGGTGACACTTCCCACATACAGCTTTCAGTTTATCTTTATCAACTTAAAAATAACAGCATGGTAAAGAAATATGAGAAGAAACACACTGAAGATATTAATGCTACACACACCAAGGAAACTCCTGTTGGTGATAACCTGCTGGTAGCCTGCTTTACTTGTAAGCAGAGCAATCTTACCAAAATCTTATTAGCTATCTTGAAAACACAACATCACTGACAGTGGATGTGTGCTTCAATGTTGAATTTTATGCTTTCACCAGTATATGTATGCCCTACCTCTCATATGTTTTAAAAACAGTCCTCTGGAGTTATTGTAAACATCCTGTATGTTTTGATGTTGTGTATGTTTTAATAAGAAGATGTATAATTCAAAGAAAAAATCCCCAACTGAACCAAAAAATCCTGTATGGATATATTTGACATATGTGTTGCTCTTTTGGTGGATTATTTTGCATTCCTGATGGCTATAGTGTGTTCTTTTTCTGAAGAAAAAAAAAACAAAACAAAAAAACAACAAAAAAAAAAAAGTCCAGTTTCAATTACTGTGTGAAGTACAAGCCATGAGTTGTGCAATTTTGTGCAAACTGCTGGTAATTTTGTTATTGCTAAGATTTATTATAAAGACAGCAAGTCACGCTGGTAGTTGCTATGGAGATTTCCAGCAGGAACGAGCACTATCCAGCTGCCTTACTGGGAAGCCTGTAATCATTACTCTTAATTGAGAAAGTGGACAGGCGTGCTTTGCTCTCACACACATACAAATGTGGCCAATATTTTTTATAAAATAGTTGGGTTGGGTGGTATAGCTGCAGCTGTATGGAACAGCGACTTTTGCAGAGTATATCAGCTGTTGGCAACTGGTTTAATTCGAGCATCTTTGTTTCTCTGAGCAACACATGAAATGTTTCTGCACATTGAAGTGGCAGTTTCAGACTCCCATCATGAAACACAAAGAGCAGAGTTTGTCACGAATGCAGCACTGCCTTGGCCAGCTGCAGCAAGGACAGGGCTCCTTTGGTGTCACCCAGGATGGGCTGCTGACAGACCTGGGCCCACGCGCTCTCTCTTTTCTGAGGCAGGATCATTCAGAGGTCAGAGGATGCTTCCAAAGTGTGCCAAGTTCCTTTTTTGACCAAATTTCTAGGTTGTACTGGAATCACTCTATGCAACACAGATTCATGTTTGAATGCATTTTTTTCTTTTTTTTCTTGTTTTATGAATTAAGTCAAGAAAAACTCTCTTGTGACAAAGTTTTTTAAAAAATAATCAAACAAGGACTATTAGTATTTTTTTACTTTTTGTATATATCTCAGTATATTTTTTTCACTTTTTTCTCATTAGTTTTTTTTTCTTTTATCTGGCCAAAAGTGCTTATATGTGGCAACAGCTTTTATCATTTCTGAGTGATTGATTACTAATGAGTTCACACATTTCTATGATTGCTTTGAAGACACATATTACAGGGAGGCAATAGCAGAGACATTTTAACTTGTTTTATTCATAAATCTGCTGAGTCAACAGAGGTTGAAGCTACTTCTTTGTTCAAGGCCTTGTGTAGTGGAAACAAGTTGAAAAATGAGCAAAAGCACAGTGTATGTGTTTACAAATGACAGGGATTTCTAGTGTTATCATTATTATCATTATGCATACAACGAGCAGCAAACAGCCACTTTTTTTTTCTAGGTTAAAACTAGACATGAGAGTTTCTATGATGAATGTTGAGCTACTTCTTTATCATTACACTTTAAAGGGATAGTATCCAGGGGCAATGAGTGCTGCTTCTTTATTATTACTCATGTTTTTACATTACATGGATCCTGTGTGGAAGAAACAAAAACCCAATCCGAAGCAGTTGAAGTCAATAACAACCAATCTGTTGACTTAAACTGTCTTTAAATCAAAACCTAGGAAATATTGGAGTTATTTTTCTGAATGCTGGGTGTTTGCATGGTTAGACTGTGGGATATGGTAGCTGGTAACCAGCTGATATTGATTCTTACTTTAAGGATGATGACGAAGAAAAAGAAGACATCTATTATATTGTAAGCTAGTGTGTGCCCAATAGAGATTATTTAATTAGGATTTAGTTTCATGGAGATATCATAAAGATGTTAATAGTATTTTTTTAAATTATTATTTGAATCATAACTGACACTATTTTTAAGTACTTTATTTTCATTGCTACGATGCTGAATGTCCCAGATTCCATTATTTGAGTATATATCTAGATATGTACATACCTATGTGAATAACAGAGAAAATTTGCATTTGTGCGAGTGTAAGTTATAAAGGTAATGAAACAGAGAGGAAATTTAGTGTAAGTATCCACCTACATTATATTTAAACTCTAGTCCTACATGCCTTGTGAATTTTAGGTACACATAGCATGTAGGGTCTGTTGCTCTTTATGAATACATGTTGCCTTTAGAAGTAAAATAGAAGGAATAAATGAAACCGGATACTCTCTCTTTAAATCATAAGAAACATTTTAATGTTTTCTATATGTTTTGTTTTATTATTTTGGAAATATTAATAAGCAAATATATTGATGAGCTCAAAGGTTATAATATATATAGATATCCATAACTCAAAATAGATTATTTGAGCGGAAGTTGTTTTCTTAATTTGTTACCCTGTAAATAAGTATACATTTTTGTAAAACAAATTGGGTTTACATTATTAGCTCCATCTGACATCCAAGCATGTGAATGTGTTCTTATTTGATTGTATGTTATAGATGTTCAGTGACGTGCTCAGGTGCTCAACAATGGCTGAGTAAGGTGTGTGCTGTCATGCTATAGACAACGTGTACAGCATACCCAATGTTCAAAAAATCCAAAAACACCAAAAAACCCACAAAAACACACAAAAAAAATTAGTCCTTGGAGAAATGTAATGTTTCCACAGTGAATGTTGCATGCATAGATGGTGGTTTGTTGATATTCATTTTGGTTTGAATTTATTTAGTTTTCATTTTGCTTCCAGATTCATCAGGAAAAAAAAAAATACAGATTTGTTCTAAAAGTTGTAAAAACTGAAACAAAAAAGGTATGAGAATTGTATAAAAATGCTTGTAAATCTGTCTCAGATTTCACTTTATGTATAAATCCATGTCATGGTTTTGTGATTGTATACAGGATGTATCTTGAGAACTTATGCAAATTGTGCTGTATAAAGGCTGTTATCTCAGTCTGACAAATAAATATTTAAAATATCTGGTTTGGGTTCTTTTCCCTAATTAACATGAAAATCTAATTTGCTGGTTCCAATTTCTGATTTGTTGACCACGGGGATTTTATTGTAATACTGTACACACTGCCCATATCCCTCTGTCCTATTTCAGCATCAGCTCAACTCCCAGGGTATCACTAATGCCCCATGTTTCATTTTGAAATAAGGAATGGTTAGCTCATCAAAACCTTTCTTCAAACAAGTCAGAACCAGACTCCACATGTAGTTTGTTGATGTCTTCACACAGATTAATCTCCAGCATCCCATACAGACAACAAATAAATGTGTGTATGTGAGGAGTTCAGAAAGGGACAGAGTTTTGTCTCCTCACTGCAAAGAAAAGATGTTCCTGGTGAAGGCAGAATAAGAAAACATCTAATAAACCCTAAAGGTGTTTTCTGTTTCTTTTCTCCAGTAGAAAGAAGGTTTCCAGAAACAATGTCTTTAGCCCTTATTATAAGCACTAAATCAGTTTCTTTAAGCTGATTTGTAGAACACCCATGATGTTTTCCCATAAACCTTGCATTTCTGAGCCACATATAGACTTGTATTTATTATATTTCTATAGGTTCCCTCTTTGATAAAAATAAAAAAATCATGGTCTCCAAATAAGATAAATCGATGCTTGAGTCTGTCACCTGGAGTATATAGCCTAGAATGTTTTCTCTCAGTTTATGTCCTTTTCTCAAAAAATAACATTCTGAGAAATTGCCAACACTTTTGAGAATGCCTCAGGAAAGGAGGTGCCTGTTCTAACATTAGCAATGACAGAGGCTACTTTCTATTTAATGCCCATCAGGAGCCAAACTCCAGTCTTCCCAGTAGCTGCCTTAATCATGAAGATATAGGTTCAGGGTACTTTGGGTGCCTCTATTAGAGGAAATAATCATGACTGCAACCCACACTTCACCCCACAATCAGCGCCCCTTCCCAGCAACATCTTTATTTTGGTGAGGATGATCCTGCCCAGCATGGTGGCATTTCTGAAGTGTTAAGAGCTTCATGGGACCGAGAGCTGTAGGTTTATTTGAATCCAGCTGCTGTGGAAGCTGTAGGTTTATTTGAATCCAACTCCAGGAAATTAGCTTACAGGAAGAAAATCCTAGTGTTCTTTCACACGCACACAGAGAATGAATAAATAATATGCCTCTTTTTAAATAATTAACAATGTTCAATAAAGATGTGTGTTTACTTAGTTAAAGCACTCAGCAAAGTACAGAGTACGCGTGAAATCCTCACAGTGCCGCTGCTGGCTCTAAGCTGTACGTGGTGTACGATGGGAAACTGGGAATTGGGCAGTTCATGAAATATTTTTAAAATATAGGCTGAAATTAAGGTTCATACAGAGAGAAGTCATTGAAAAATACACATAGAGATTCAGCTTGGCGTTCAAACACCACATAATCACAGGGCTGACAGTGTGAGAACAGCCTCACGCTTCAAATAGCCGCAACAGAGGGGCCGCGCTGCCCCCTCGCAGCATCGGCCAGCACTGCAGCTGCATTTCACGGACACTGATTTCCTGCTGCTGGAACTGCTGGAATAGCTATTTGCTGCCTTTATTATTTTTTATATTTTAAATCCAAATAAGCCTAACTTAGTCCTGTCTCTTCCAATCAAGTCACATATCAGGGACACCCGATTCTCTACTGTGTTTTCTTTTTAGCGCACTCTTCCTCCAGGACTTTTTTTTTCATGCCCTCTCTGCTTACAGGTTTTACACATTTGGCAACTCAACATACTTTGGTTTCACTTATATTAGTAACTCAAGCATGTCTGTACATAAGAATTTATACTTTTAAATTGTTAAAACTGTCTCCAGGAAGACGGATCCCCTGGTATATTCTCCTGGGCAAGTACTCCCTGTACAGGAATTAGGAAATTCCTTCACTCACTCCTTTTTCCAGATTATTTTCCTGCCGTCTGACGCAGAAAAAGCACTGTGCATCTTTTTCAGCCCTACTTTACAAGGATGTCAAGTTCCAAAAATTTCAGTAGGTGAGATAAAGGTACTTATGAATTTAGGCCACAGCAATAAGTAAAATAATGTAATAAAAACCAGTCACAAATTATCAGAGATCTCTCCAAATCTGTCACATCAGCATGTATCTCTTTAAACCGGGGAAAAAAAAAAACTGAGCACACAGAGATAGTTGGATGATTTATCTACATCAGTATAGCTAAAATGGTATGATTGTTTGCAGACAAGGACTCAGACACTGACCATCAGACAGAAGAAGGGTAACTTCCAATTTGAACAGACTGGTCATTTTGCTGTGGTTACCATTTTAGAGTGGCTACTACTTTGGCCTTTCCAAAGGATCTAGTATCGCTTGGTCCTACATCATTCCACTTACTGTATCAGGATTTTTAGATTATATAATGTCAGTTAAGATTTTAAACATAGACAAAAATATAAAATAAAACATTTTTTTTTTTCAGCACAGGATGTAAAATCTCATAAAGTTATTTGTATCAGCAGTTCACTATCCACAGCTATGATAAAGATGGAAGGCACTGCCAGCAAATTGAGGACTGGGGTCAATACACTGACTGCTCTTTAGAGGGGCCAGCCAAGAGAAATTGGCTAAAGGGAAACTCATTAAGTTCAAAAAGGCAGATGTGAAGTCCTGCCTGTATGATGAAATAATACCACGCAACAGGCTGAGAATGGATGAATAAATTTCAGTTTTGAAGACAAGGACTCAAGGGTCCTGGAAGACAACAAGTTGAACATGAGTCAGCAGTGTAACCTTGTTATAAAGAATACCAACTGGATACTAGGGTGTATTATCACAAATGTAGCCACCAGGTCAAAAAAATAAAGTATTATTTATCTTTATTTGGCACCTGTTAGAATTTAAAGTCTTGTGTATAGATTTAGACTATCCAACAGAAAAAAGACATTGATGCACTTGAGTAAGGCCAGTGGATGGCCAGCGGATGGCCTCCTGGTCAGGAGGCTGACACATACAAAGTATGAAGAGAGGCTTGAGAGATTTGGATTTATTCAGCTTAGGGAAGATAAGCATAAAGGGATCTGTCTACAGATGCCCTACAGGAAGTTACAAAGAAGATAGAACTAGACTCTTGCAGGTGTCCAGTGGTAGGACAAGAGTCAACAGACACAAGTTAGAACATGATAAATTCTGCTTACATATTTGGAAAAAAAATCACAGTGTTCCAAACAGTGGAACAGGTTGCCCATGGAGTTTGTGGACTCTCCATCCTTGGAAGTATTTAAAACATCTGGACAAGCCCCTAAGCAACCTGTTACATCTGGACTTGCTTTGAGCAGGGGTGGGGAATTTGACTAGATTATCTGCCATTGTCTCTTCCAAATTAAACTACTGTCAATGACTCCAGAGCTAATGTAACAGCAAGAAATTACATCCTTGTACCATCACTTCATTTTTTAAATACTCAAAGAGAATGACAGTGCCTCTGGCTTCACAGATGTCAGACTCACCAATATACATTATATTATTATAAGAGATTAATCACCAGGGTTTATTTGTGCTTGTCAGATGAAGTGCTTCTATTCAAAGAAGGAAGTAGACAGCGTCCCTTGTCTGACAGCAGTGCAATTCCAGTACTCTTGAGTGAAATTCACTGTTGGCCCATATAAATCTTTCACATTAAAGAGCTACAAAGCCTGTTTGATAAACTGCCTATGCCAGCTGGAATACAGAAGTCTCTCCAGTTTTAAAGTTACTCAACCACCAATGACCTTTATCCTTTATGGTCAAAAAGGCAAAGAATAGAAAGTAATGAGGTGGAATGCAATCAGGAGAAGGACTATCTGCTGCCTGACTCATGCAGGCCAAAATTATATATGCTCTCCCATTAGCTTCAATAGTGACCCAATACCGACACTCATACTCTTAAAAAACCAGTTCCTTGTAGGCCATCTGGAATGGACCGGTTCATGCTTAAGTGTCCCAAAAAAAGCAACTGCCACAATCATCTATTGAGAGTAGTCTCTGGCATTAGACGTGTGTGTGTCACTTGATATACCAGAGCTGTAACAAGGGATTCTCTAGTAACAAAAAGGTAGGGACAACTGCAAGTTAACACTCCAGCACATATCCTGTGTGAAACTGATTCTCACTGAATATCATATTATATTTGGAAAAAAATATATTACCATAGTCCTTAGAAGACATTGCAACTAGGACTCATCCAAATGTTTCAGATGCCATTTAAAAAAAACTTGAAGGGCATGTAAATTAAAACCACAAAAATATTTAAGACAATTACTGTTACTGTAAGTCTCCTCGTTCCTTTTAGTCTGGCATGGATTCACAAACAAGCAAAATAAAGGAAAATCACAAACTCAAAGGGCAGAATACTGATGGGTTGGGTGGTAAAACCACTAGCCTACATATTCCTGCCCCATTGGGAACTTTACTTCTTTGATGTCTGGCTGCTAAATGACTCAGCTTCAATAAGATTATTAATGCAAAAAATGTTTGAACAAGAAGGATGCTAGAATGGTGATTAGGGGGGTTTACTGTGAAGTACTGCACAGTGAAATTTTGTCTTCAACACAGCTGCCCTATTTCCCTGCGTATTAAATCCATTATTTTCTTGAGATCTGGAGTCAAAACAAAAACTTTCCTTAGACTAGTCTTCTCACAATATTCTTGGTGCCAGGAATAGCTATGATGCACACAAACCGACTCCTCCTCTGAAGAAAACTGAGAGACTTTCAGAAATTAGGTTTCATTTCAGAGTTATTTTAGTTGGTGAAATTTTTACCCTTCATATACAAAGGCTGTAATTTCATTTTTCCAAACTAATTCACTTTCCTGTGTGTCACAATAGGGTCAGGCTGCAGTGCAGGACTTCAGTGAGGGAAAGGCATAGAGATCCAAGTTGCTACGCTGTGCTACATCTTCCCTCCTGCTTCAGGAGCCTCTGCACCAAAAAGAAACAGCCAGTGGGACAATCAGCTACAAGTAGGATGCAAAAGTCAAGTAGAGAAAAAAAAAGAGTCGCAGCATTGTAGTGAAAGTGGAATGAGACTAGTCCAGGGCCTAAAAACCCTGTAGTCCTCTTCTTATGAGAGAAGGCACAATATGAAAGTAATAGAACAATAGCACAGATACCGGAAGGGTGTTCAGTTCTCCAGATTTTTCTAAAACCAGTCTGTTCACTGGATTGTGATTCTACCTGCTTTTATTCATAGAAAGTCCTTGATTAATTTTTTTTTCTAATTAATCATCAGAAATATTATAATTCATTATTGAATTAACTACTGAGTTTATTGAATGTGCATATGCTTAAGAATAAAAAAAACAGTAGTGGTTAATAATTTAGGCTGCTGATTCATCATACAAACATGAAAAATTCTATTAAATTGAGGATTTAAGGGATTCACAGAGGATTTTGAGCAAACATTCCCTGCTAATCCTACAAGTAGGAGCTATAATGACTCTGACATCTCCCACTCAGCATCAGAAAATGACAGAGTACTCTTAATACACAAAGATTTAAAGTCTTGCTCCAAATATGAATTAATAACTAACTATTATCTATGAAGAATAGCTGAAAGGAATGCAATAAATACAAAATAGGAAGATTATCTTTCATGAGGTGTATTTAAAACTCGTTCCAGAAAAACAAATATTGTGGAGATAAAGGTGTTAGCAAACAGGAATTATAAGTGTATATCCAATCACTACTTCCATATCTAACTCAAAATTTGTTTTCCATGACTCAAATTATAGAGGAATTCAAATGTTATACTTTTAGACTTTTTTATGCTCATGAAAAAAGGCCATTTAAGAGCAACTTTTCATAATGCTAAGAAATGTCTGCATCCTAGTGAGAATAAAAAAGAATTGATGATTTTTCAGCCAGTTACATTTCAGTACTTACCAAGAACAATAAAGATTATAAAAATTCACAAGCTTTTTCATCCGTGCAACCTACAGAAAGTAGGGGAGTGCTATTCCTTTCCTTCCATAGGTGGAGAAGCTGAGGCACAAGAAAGCTACAAGTCTTATTGAAAGGTCTTCAAGTTCCACAAGTTTCTCATCTTTCCTTTATAAATGACAGGCCTTACTCAGGCCCTTCTTCTAAGAGGAAATGAAATAAAAGAAAATCTCATTTCCACGCTGTGTTATGAGAATTAAATTAATAAAACCTGGAATATTTTTTTTTCTGTCAAAAGAGAGGAGGTCAGAAAGGAAACTCCAACTAAAGAGCAGTAAGCATTCATGCTGACAGCAAGTGCCTGGAGCTTGCTTGCTGTCTTAAGCAGATTTGCGCTGAAAACATGTAGGTAACTGCTCAGAGCTGCTTGCAGTCTCTGCTCTAACTGACAATGGTTAATAACAGACTTATTTTCACCAATGGCTTTGAGAATTCGGAGGAGCTTTTTCAACCTGGGGGCACTCCATTCTTGCTTCATCCTAGGCATTCAGAAGATGGAATAAAAAAAAAAAAAAAAAGAAAAAGAAAATTAGTTACTTGAAAGCTAAGCTCAGTTTGTTAGGACCATATGCTGTTCTCAATTTCGTGTGACTTCAGGGCACAGTAGAATTTCATTATTATTTTCGTCTTTTCTTTATTGTATTATAGATAGAGGGATGTAGGCAGGCAAACTTTTCAACAGCTTTCCTACCAGAGTTAACTTGATGTCATCTTTGTTCAGTTAATATTGGTTGTTTCCACACTGTTGCTCCACAGAGTTGTTTTTTTCCTAGTTCTGGTGCACATCACACAGACGGGAACTCCTCACCTAGTTCACTCCTTGTCTCCACTGGAATAGGATGATGGTTTCTCACCTCTTTAGCTTAGATTAATGCTATATTCAAGCATAGAAGACCAACATAGCCTTAGAGGTCTACATTGTAGACGTTTTGATTTAAGTAAAATAAATCCCACTTCGGAAGTGTTAGTTATCATCACAAAATTGCAAGCCAAGGGAACACCGCAATTTTAGGAGCAACAATAATGCCTGGTAAGCAGAAGAGCAATGTGGTTTAGGGAAAATAAATCCTGCGCATAGTCTGAAATCCCTTCTTCATGACAGACAGACTAATTGATTCCATATGATATGTATGATGTTGCTTTAGGAAAGAATCCAGAGATCCAGACTGTGTTTATTTAACACCACTCATACAAAATTAATTCATCTGAACTATTCAGGGCATTGGGCTAACATCTAAAGCTACTTGAAACGAATCTCTTTTTTGATGTTTCACTGAAAGGCCAGGCTTTCTCTGATAAGCAACTGTATGTGCTTTCAATCATTTTTAGCATAATTCAAATCACACAGTGTAGTAAAGAGGCAGAAAATATGCACAGCACGCACTCTAAAAGCTCAGAAACACAAAACCAAATAAATAGCCAATTTCTTTAAACAATTTTCAAATACAGTTTAAATTTTTTTTTAATTATTGAATACTGACAATCCCAGAATCATTATTCCCAAGAATAAATACATTCCATAATTATTAAGATTTTTCCAAAGAGTAGGAAGTGCATGCATGCCAAGGAAATGTGGCTTAAACCTCCAGAAGAGCAGTGTCTGCTGATGTGCAGCAGAGTAACATTTACATACAGATTTACATGAGAATAGAAGAGCAGGTCTGTGGTTTCTTAAGCAGCCTGACTGCATTAAGAGCTTATTGAAATCAATAAAAAGGCTTCAAAATTACGTAAGACAAGATTTTCTTGAGTAAAAGCTTGTGTGTGGAGTAAGAGCTCTTTTCTCATTCCTCCTATGATGCTTATTAAGATCCTCAAGTTCAACATGGTTTTACAGACTATGGTGTTCCGATGCTATGAGGCTTCTCAAAAGTATCAGTGAGGGTGAAATTAGGTTTATAATTATTGTTAACCTTAATTTCTACATCTTGATGTGATCAATACAAAGAGTAAATATTTAAGGACACAGTCAAAGAATGTGCCTATATAGAAACTCCAAAAGGCAATATTAATCATTCTAATAAGTTCTTAAAGGCAAGGTTTAATCACATAATATTATCAGTTAAATCATGAAGTAGTTGTTAGCACATAGGTCAACAAAAAAGCCAAGAGAAACAGAAAAAAAACCAAACTTGATTGTAGTGTTAATGAAGGAGCAATGCAAACTTAGAAGTTTGATGCCTGTGGGAAAACTGTTTCCTTGTAGCACTGAGTTACCTTGGAAATTCTTTATGGGCAAATCTTATTGCATGTTCCAAGTATAAGAAATAAAGTCTCTGTAAAAAATGTTCCACATATGTATATATATATATATTTTTTAAGTAATTAGCATTTGGAAAAAGAGCATCAAGAGGTGAAAGGTTTAAACTGATTCTTTCAGTTCCATGTACTTAATATCACTGATGGATGCTAATGCAGCAAGTGAAATGTAGCTTTTTCTGAAGCTCTTAAAAACATTCCTGCTACAGCAACACCAAGTAACAAAACTAAGCAGCAACATTTTTGCCAGTGCCACCTGACTTCTTTTAAGATTTGGAGCGTCCAAATTTGCTCTGAGTCAGCCTGTGCCATCAATCACTTTATTGCGTGGGGAGGCTGGAGCAGAAAACACACACACGCGCACATACCCACACACCTGCTTAAAATTCTGATATACTTAACCTAGTTACATAGTAAAAGATAGCACATCAGAGATGGCTGCTGAGTTGCAGCAGCAAGGTGTGGCAAATGGCAAATAAAAAAGGAGGCTCGTCCTCTACCAGAGGAGGAGGAGGGCCTGCTGCAGATACCCAAAGGCACTGCCGCATGCAGCATCCTCACCCAGGGAAGAGGGGCTGGCGCGATCTCCTCTCTTTCTTCTGCCTCTGCCCCTATTTCTGCAGGGACTGTGATTGTCTCTTGTACCTTCTTGTTATCTCCTTTGGGCTTTCATGCTATACAGAGTGTTTTACATGTGATGAGTATATGTTCTTTGTTGTCTCTGCTGTGTCTGAGCCAGGTTCTGCCAGCTCTCGGGGCTGCACCACTTCAGTGAGCAGCAGTACAGCAGATGAGATTTGTACTCATGCCCTTAGGACTGCTGATGCATACTACGCTTATACTCTTGACGTCTCTGCTTATAGAGGGGGAAAAAAAGACAGTACCAGTGACCCATTTGCCTTGGAATTAAACCCAGTCAGTAATTACAAGTCTCCAGTGGCTTCAAGCCATTTTCCAATTACACAAAAATTTAATCTTTATTTTAATGGCTGTGATACACTTTATGTCTACAAGTATTCAAAAGAAAAACCTAGAGCCCAGTCAATCTATGTGTGGATCAATATGAAGAACTATAAAATAAAAATTTATTTTAAAACCTAAAAAAAAAAGTTTTCAATTAAAAAAAATCTATTACTTTTTCTTAATACTGTAGCTCTGTATTATCAAAAAAACAGTTAATACATTTCAAAGATTCAGACACTGAACTCCAGGCTGGAGGGAGACACTTTATCTATCTCAACAGTAGAAGTTAAAAACCTTTCTCTGGACTTAGACACCTACAGTGGACTGAGAAAGACAGAGGAGTTGGTGGTGTTGCACATCTAACTAGGCACTTACCTGAAAAGTGAATGATCATGGTTGATATTCCTCTTTTCTGCCAGTTTCTTGGCAAGGTCTAGAAAACAGGTTTTCTTTCTTTACTAAATAACTTTAGCAGGGCTTACCCTACACTACTCTGAGCCCCAGTATCCTGGTCAGACCTCCCACAGGGGTGAGGGTGCGCTCAGGACCCTCACACAGGTTGGACAAGAACTCACTGGTTTTGAACACCCTTCTGCGAGCTGGGGTGAGTTCAGGCTGCACAGAAATGACTGATATGAGTATGAGAAGCTTCTCTACACACCTAACACAAAACTTTGCTGAAATCTGGCATGTCAGACTGGTCCTTCCCAATCATTCCTATTTAAATTATTACTTTTTAAAGCTAAAGGTCTAATGAGACCAGGATCATAAATAGATTGTTCTCAATCACCCTTTGTGGAGTCCAGCTTGATGAGTCACTTACAGAACCTTTTCACTAGACATTCAAGTTTGATTATTAAAGGTAAAAGACAGTAACAGTGACTGAAGTGCCTTGGTGGAGTTACCACAGCGGTGTAGCATCTATAACACAGCCACCAGAACCAGGCTCATGAGCTGCATTTTACATCTCTCATGTCAGCAGAAGCTATGACATTCACAACATTGCTTGATATCCAGAGTGGTATTGGAACTAATCTTCTTAGAAGTTTAACAATATAATGTTTAGTTTGGTAGAATCAAAAGTTAGCCCTGACCTAAAAATATTATGCTGTAGATTAATTACACTTAAAAAAAAAAAAATAAGCGGAATCTTGCTTGTTAAGAGAAAAAGTTAAACTGCTCATTAAATACACTCCCATCAGTCCAGCCCAACTGACCTCATATGTGATAAGATACTCTGCTGTTCTGAATTTTAATATTACTTTTTTTTATGATAGTCTTGGATCTGTGATACATTTCCAATATCAGATACAATTCAGCCAGTCTTCAAAAACCTTAATTCAAACTTCAAAAGAATATGAAGAACGCTGACTAGGCAACAGCCTAGAGATACAAGAATAAGGAAGAAACAAGTGAGTAAACTCTCTGAGGAAGAAAACCCAGGGGCTACACAAATCTAGAACACTCTCTACGAATACATGCTACTATTTTTATTTAGAAGACATGAGTTGCAGATGAAGATGATGATAATCTTATGATAATATAAATAAGGTGATAAATTAAAAAAAAATTGAATATTTTCTAAAATGATAAACTAAAAATAAACATTAATATCATTTTATGGAAAATTGTTCTATGCAGACATTTCTATTAATTTCCATATATTTAAAATGCTATTAACAGTGATGTAACTGCCAGAATAACCCAGTTAAGTCATTTTTATGTGTTATTTACAATAAAGACGAGTTGTAAGCTGCAATTCTTACATTTTTGTTAGGATTTGTGAAGCTCAGAAGTTTTAACTCTAAGCTTCACATGGGAATTTTTTTTCGACATTTAAAGGATGTTGATTTCAAAGTAAGCAGCAGATGGCAGCAGCCACAGCAGCACTGCCCTCAGGTTTGCTCATCAGGCATTTAGGTTGGGTACACAGACAGCAAGTTTTGTAACTTCCAGTAGAATTCAGAGGGAGAAGCTGCCTTATCTAATAAGTCTGGACCTTAGTTCTAAGCAAAATAAAATTAAACAGAAATGTATAAATTGTATTTTTGCCTGAATAAAATATTATGCAGAAGCACATCTTTACAAAAATTCTCTTAGCCGCATCAGTACTGAGGAAGTATTTGAGTGTATCTAACTCTAAAAATTCAAAGTGTGTTTTTCATTAAAAATGAGTAGGAAATTATTTAGAGCAAGAATTTTGGGACATGGACTTAACATAAATAAGATGTAATCAGTACACATATTTCTTGAAAATATTTCTAAGGTCCTGTGCTAGCCCATAATGTTCAATTTCACAAGCCAGAGGTGTTGTGGAGGACAGCCCAAGCTGCTCAACAGTGGTGGTGTGACAATATTTCAGACTTGGGGCATGCAGGTGTCTCCTTTAGAAGTCTCAAGTTGTGCAGATGAAAATAATGATGCAGAAACTAACCATGAATCCTGCCGAAATGTCACTGATATATATATTTTTATTTTTTTTTTAAATTAAGTATTTAATAGAATCATAGAACAGTGTGGGTTGGAAGGGACCTTTAAAGGTCATCTAGTCCAACCCCCCTGCAAGGAGCAGGGACATCTCCAACCAGATCAGGTTGCTCAGAGACATTTGCATGCAAAGTGTCATTTTTGTCGGGCTAGCAAGAGCCTGTAGAAAATCATGGGAAAAATGTACCTTCTAAAAATTAACATTGCAATGGTAACTACTTACTAACACTCTCACGGTCATACACACTTTTGTAAGTCAAATTAAAAAAGCATTTTTAATAGCTTTTGCTACGATACTTGAATGTAAGTATGTCAAAGAATGGTCTGAGGACTTCTCTGCTGGAAGAGGATGCTCTTTCATCTGGGGGTTTGCCAGAAGAAAGTGAACGGCTGGTGTATGCAATAAGACACTATTTCTTGTTCAGAGAAGGGCCAGAGGAATTAAAATTTAATGAAAGCTGTCTCTCCATTTACCACCTTTCCCATACTCCATTATGCCAAAAGTAATATGAGTGAAGATCAGAATCAGACACTCTATTTTTAAGCTACAGGAATTCTACCAATAAATATTTAAATTGAAATTTTATGTATACCATTACTTGATAGTAGCAATCCAGACTCAAAGACATAAATGAAAATCCATTGGTGAAAGAAACATTGTCTTGCTTAAGGATACATTTTTCAGTATTCCTTTACTGATGTTTCCAGTTTATTTCAGACAAAGAACTATCTGGAATATATCTATATATAGATAAAAATATATATTGGAATATATTCCTGTTCCCCACCATTGAATACCGCTGAATAAGTGTGATTCTGCAGAAAAAAAAACCTCAGCTTCTCAGATGCTGTTCAGTCTTGAATATGGGAATGCTTTAAAATTTTCATCATTAATTGCTGAGAGAAAAAGTGAATCTCATCAACCAATTTACCATCTTAGAAGCTCATTTTCTATCAGAAGTCAGAAACAATTTCAGAAACAATTAGAAGTTTAAATATTATCTTACAAGCCTAGCTAAACATTTTTATTTTCAATCAAAAGTGATTTATTTTGTTTTCAGTTTTTAATGATGCTAGTTTCTATCAATCTCCATTATGGATCATGAATGCAAAAGCAGGAGAAAGAGAGAGTACCTATCCAAGAAAGTTTACTGAGTGATATGTATGTTAAAAAGAATTGCTTATGCTTTACCAGCTTTGGAAAGAAGGGGCAATTCAAACAGGTAAGCAGTACTCCTCACATCTCAGACATTCCAAAACAGGAGGTCTGGTTACAGTCTTGCTGGTCAGTATAGCTTCTAAAATGCTTTGGTACAGAGACAAACAGAAAAAAACCTCACATATATTTCTGAATTGTAATTTTTTTTTCACACTTGTAAGTATACAAGCAATTACAGGCCAACTTTTAAAAATTTAAGTCCTAGAATTTTCTGTACAGAGAATAAATCCATAAACTGAAATATTCATAAAAAACCTAATTACTGAACAATATTTTCTAAGAATATTCATCCATTCTTCTTGCATTGCAAAATACAGTCATGCGGGAAAATGCCCAAGGAGGCAATACGAGAGTGCTGATGGAAGCCTTAGGTGTCTCAGGTCAGCTGCTACATTTGCATTTGGACACATGGATGAGAAAACATCATGCTCCACTCATAAATGACTACATCTAGCAAGAGCTTTATTTTAACATATGTTAATAAAATTACCTTTTATTTTCTTTCGTTCAGCTTGCACAAAATTTAAATTATTGATGCAAATGAGGCATATTACAGATCACAGAAGTCCAGAATGCAAGAGACCTCATATTAGCTTTTGTCTTCTGCCAAGGCAATTTTGGCCATATAATCACGTACATTTTTAAAAAACCAAAGTGATGGAGCACCCAACATTTTCCTCTGAAAACTGGTTTTTAACAGGCTTTACCATTTGAGTACTCAACCTGGTGCTCTGCGGTTTTAGCTTGTTTTAATTATATAATTTCTACAGTTCCAAAAACCAATAACACTATGTTAACAGACTGGTTATTAAGAGTGATGTAACTGTGAAGATGGTGGCTGTGAAGATGTGACAGAACATTGCCAGTAATTTCTATGACCAAAAAATCGTTAATTAGAGACCAGAAACTCACCAGTTTCTTTATGTTTATGTATGTGTTTCTTCTTTCACCTCTAATTTTTCCCCAGAACTGCAAGTAAAAACATTATTTCACAAGTATCTGTAATAAAAATTGGTAGAAACATACCATTGAAGAAACTATAGGATCAAATGATAATTTTTGCCAGAAGGGACCTCAGGATGTCATGTCTGCTGTGTTTTGACGGCTCTATTGAGTCTGAAGCATGAAGCAAAACACCAAGTATTGCAGGAAAATTTTCAACATCCTGTTCATGTGGTCATACACTCTCTCTAACCTCAAAACCGATTTCCTGTACCTAGTCATTGGCTGTGAGATGTGGATTTGACTCTCCCATGCCGTCATGAAGGAGGAAGAGAAGGCTTGACTAAGGAAGTAAAGGTGAAAAATGTCTGTCCTTTTTCACAGTGAAGTTCCACCATAACATTGTACACACTGCAAGTAAGAGGACACACCTCTCTGCACACATAGCAAAGTACAACTGCTTTCTGAGTCTCTTAAAAATTCATTAATATTTCTGTTTCTGTTTTAATTTTTCTTTTTTTTTTTTTTTTACTAAAAGCAGTTGGGAATTCTGACAACTCCCATGAGCATGAAATGGTGTGTGGGTTTTGTTTAGTCGGGGGGTGGGAGTGCTACGGTGGCAGCTTCTGCAAGAAGGTGCTACAAGTTTCCCCTTTGTCCAGTGGACTTGCGGCCCTCACCCTCTGGCCTCCTGCTGGGCCACCGCCTCGGCCTAACTTGGCCCAGCCTGGTTGCAAGAAGTGGAGAGGAAATGAGATGTGAAGAGAACCTGAGAGGCATCTGCCTGAGCCAGTTGTGAAGAATTTCTTGTGAGAGCAATAGCTGCAGACGCCAAGGTCAGGGAAGAAGGAGGGGGAGCAGTAATGCAGCTCCTGGCCAAGATTCCCCTGCAGCCCGTGGTGCAGCCCATGGTGGAGCAGGTTGTCCCCCTGAAGCCCATGGAGGCCCACGGAGGGACAGGTGCATGCCCAAAGGAGGCTGTGGCCCATGCTGGAGCAGCCGGTTCTAGAGGGACTGCATCCCATGGAAAAATGACCCACGCCAGAGCAGTTCACAAAGGACTGTAGCCCATGAGTGGGACCCCACGATGGAGCAGAGGAGAAAGGTGAGTAGTTCTTCGCCCGAGGAGGAAGGAGTGGTGGAAAAGAGGTATG
>WHYT01017075.1:147808-160963 GCA_009806455.1 Tetrax tetrax | reverse complement strand
GGGGGGTGGGAGGGGGGGGGGTGGTTTTGTTCTCATTATCCTGCTTTGGTTTTATTAATAACAACAAATAAATAGTTTTCCCCAAGTCAAGTCTGTTTTGCCCGTAACAGTAATATCACAGATTTCTCCCTGTCCTCTCGCAAACCTCGAGCCTTTTAGTTATATTATCTCTCCCCCCATGCCCTCGGAGAGTGACAAGAGTGAGAGAGAGACTGCATAGCTTGGTTCGGAACAGGGCTAAACAACAACAGATGGAAATGTCGGACGAAGAACCTAGATCTCTTTTTTTTTTTTTTTATTTGAGTCGCATTATATTTTATCAATTTCGAGCAAAAACTTCCATCTTGCCAGGAGATGGTGCCATAACTCCAGAAAATGTAGATTTCGGTTTTATTTACTAGGAAAGTAGAAAAGAAGTACAGATTTTCTTTTTGATGCTACTATATAGAAATTTGAAACCTTACACATTTAAAATTAAGATTAAATCTACCCAAACAGTATTAAGCCCCAAGATTGCTTCCATTTTGGAGGCTTCTTACATTTCTGTGGTTTTAGGAGTTTGTTTGCTTGATTGCTTGTTTGTCTTCTGTATAGGAAACTACTCAGATGAATAGTTAAGTCCAGTACATAATCCAGAGTTTGGTGTCCTTGACTTGGTTTGTTCTTTAGTTTAGTTTACTTCAGTAAATGTGGTTCTGTTTAATTTTTAATTCATATATTGCAACTAGTAAGATTCTTCTACAAACAGAAGGTTGATCCAAATATTTATAGCTCTTACAAACTAATAGTGAAAGAAATGGCCAGATATTTTGTATTGATACACATAAAGCAAGATGCTTGATTTCTTTGGGTCTGTAAAACACCCAAAGAAAACATGACTGCTTTGGGAGGCTTGGGACCATTCCAGAACCTCCTCTCCTGTAAAGCTAGCCATGCTTCAGAACGGCATTTTGCACCGAGTAAGAATGGCCCATGTGAACTGCACATGCTCTGCATCTTTCCATGTGCCTTTCATTTTAGGGCTCATTTTGGAATATTTTAACCTTACAAAAACCTAAACTCCCTGCTTACCTGTATTTTACGGAACTTGAGCTGATACAAGCTGATATAATAAAAGCCAGCAAAAGTTATTGCCATTTGCCAGGTTCTTAGACAAGGACCTGATATAAAAAAGACACCTTAGCAGAGCTGTAAATATTTTTCAGGCAACTAACATCTGATCTTTTTTGGATTTGCTACAGGTTTCTTGATTAGAATGGAGAGTTTTCTAGGATAAGTTATTTGGTTACTAAAGGATCTTATTAGACTGATCCAGCTGCATTGCTGAAACTGAGACCCAGCTTGGCAGCCAAACCTGTTTGAGCTCAGCCTTGGGAGCAGTGCTGGAGCACTGCAGGCATGCTGCCCTGAATATCCATGCAGGTAACCTGAGTCCCACCTGAGGCCAGGTTATTTACAGATGTCGAGGATGGAGTGATGCATTTCACTTGTAAGAGAGAAGCAACAATAAACTTTATTGATGCAAACAGTGAATTAACAATTTTAATGATAAATGTGACAGTGGTTTAACAAGATTCGATGGCAAGGCACACTGGATTATTTACTGCATAGAGGACAGAGTCAGACAAAACTGTCAGGGAGATACTCCCATTGAGTCATGAGATTCAGAAAGGATCCCTCTTGCTTTCTAAACTCCTTCTCAGAGAGGAGTCTAGGTGCAGCTGGATCCAGTCCTAGTCCCAGACTTGGTTAATAGCTTGTGTCTAAAGGATTATATATGTACATTAAATCCTTTCTATCACTTAGCTAAGATTTCAATGTTTAGTCACTTACCGAAGATCTGTTCCAGCAAGGAATCTGTCAGTCTCCAGGATTAATCTTCGAGGGTCAAGGGGAGATCATGGCGTGCAGCCCACTGCCGTGCAAGAGAGCCCAACGAGCCCTGGGCTGCCTCCTATTTATAGAGTAGGACAATTGACTTACAGTCATATTTGTATATCAGCAAGATATCTGGGCTACTTTTCCAGACAGTCCTTGGCTACTGTGTTGCCATCCATCCCCCAAAGTCCAGCTTCAGGGATGCAGCCATCACAAGCCCCCGCTGGTGGCTGTGGCTTAAGAAGAGGGGCAGGGGGGAGGACAGCATCACAACAGGGTCTGACTGCCTTCTTCGCAGGTGCCAGAGGGACCCCTTCAGGACGGATCCCAAGTTGTCTAGTCTAGCATATGTTTGATGATACATGTAGTACCCTGAGCTAGGTATAGCATGGTCTGTCTATGCTACTTCTAAACTCCCAGAAGCTCCTTTCCCTACCAAAACTCCTAACAGCTGAAATCTTACACATAGCATGTTCCAGGTTTAATATTTCCTTCAGCAACCCTGCCCATTACTAGCAGCTACTGCCTGGTGTAACTCATATCTCCCAACCTAAAGTTGGGCATCAACCTAAAGTTATTTATCCAGTTTTTCTTAATTAATATGTATTTTATTCCATTTCCTATAACTACCATGGTTTCTTCTTTCAGAACTTTTAGCCAGTGACCCAAGTCAGAAACCTGAGGTATTGATATACCTGAGATGACAAAATCCAGATATTGTGAAGATATCTATTGACAAGCTTCTTTTAGATATTACTTTTTTCCTGTCAGCTTAGAAGTTATAATTATGTTAATGATGGTATTCTCACAATGGACAAGAACCATATTTATACGTAGTAAGACTTATTGGTCAAAAATATTTGCATTAATAAAAGAGTAATAATTGTCTTTAATTAAAAATTGCAAGAATTACTTAAAGGCAGTATTAAAGCTTATTGAAGCTTTGCACTGAGTTTGCAAGGCCTCAAGATTGAGGTTTGTCAGGCTTGCTCTGTCTGAACTACTCTTGACCTGCAGCTTTATTTTAACTTACTAATGGTGAGTTTGGAGCTGCACAAAATTGGTTTAAGGGTAACAGAAAGAACAAAGAAATCTAACAGTTTATGTCTAACATACACAAAGGTCACAGCTTATAGTAAATTCAGACGTAACATGAGGTGCACACCAATGAAGACAGAAAAAGGTAGAAAGGGGTGTTAGTAAACATTTAGGAATGACCCCATTTTCTGCACCTGGGGGGTGATGTGAGTGCAAGACAGAGCAGGATATCAGTAAGAAAGGCCTAACAACAAATGGCTTAATAAGCTAACTGCTTTAATAAGACAGAATAAGAAGAGGAATATAGACAAAATCCTTTCAGATTCTGGGCAGCCTGCATTTGCAAAACATTGGATGGAGCCTAGATGGATTTTCCCCCAGCTTACTGAGCAGAGTAAATCTCATCCATGGAAAGATGCTCTCCCTTCTGGTCATCTGAGCTATTATATAATCTCCTTTTAGGAAAAAAAACCCTGTATTCCTAAAGAATGTTCACACGTGAACTCCCTTGCTGTAGTGTTAGATAAAGGTGAGGCTGAGCAGGTGGCGTAACTGCCAGACATGGCCTGCTCAAGACCACTGTCTTCTCCAATACAGTGTCTGCCACAAGGCTTCCAATACACCTTTCATAGATCCTAGCATGAGGAAGAAGAAACCATTGACATGAACATCATATTACTCCTGACAAAGGATGCCAGATGCTGACAACTCACCACCCACCACTTTACAGAAGAAAGGAGAAGGGGAAGGATGAGCATAACACCAGGAAAGGGGTAGAGACTAAGTGTGTGTATAGTAATTCTAACTCTTTTATTACTATTACTGATACTTTATTCTGTGTTCTAACTGTATTCTTGTTTTTCTTTAACAATTAGATCAGGGATAATAATGATTAAACTCTTAAGATTTTTATTATACTAGCAACAAATTCCTGGCTTTATATAGATATATGGTGTGCTTCATCTTGGCCAATAAACAAGATTTTGAGTGTAACATCATCTTCATCTGAATTAATAATGAGTGGACATTTCTGGAGCTTGCTTGCTTCATGCGTGAGCAAGTAACCATCCAGATTCCTCTTCTTCGTTCCAGGCATTGCAACCCTTTCACCACCCCCTTCCCCCGCCCCGAGTTGTAGTGGTGAAGATTTAGCTCTTTCCTACATCTTACAGACTGGCAGAGGCAACACTATGATGCTCACTGTTCCCTGTATATTTTTTCAATTTTTAAGTCCTGTGTCAAGAGATCGAATAGGACTTCTCCCTCCATGAAGTGTTCCTGTACTTCTCTCAGTGTCTATCAATGTCAGTCTACGCAAGTTTTGTGTGTACTGAAGAGTGAATGTCTAGGAATAATTCTGGAGAAAGTGCCATGTCAGTCATATTCAGTTATCAAATATCATATACAACATCACTGTCCCTTTTGTATTTGGATAAGGACTCCAAAACCTCTGTTAAACTTTACATAACAAAGATTAATATTTCTAAAAAAGAAAAAATATTCTATTTCTGATCTCCAAGACTTTATCTTCAGAGAAAATAGACAAATCATATTTATTCAGTGATCTTGGGAACCAAGATTCATAGTGTATCTGTACCAGACACACAAAAAGCGAACTCAGTAGTGGTATTGCTTTTAGGACATAACTGTTACCTTCTTCTCTACTAAATTGTTACAGAAATTATGTCTGTCTCTCTTCCATCCAGAAGGCAACTACTTTATCATATGTACTTCTCCACCTCTCCTTCCCTGCCCCTCTGCCCTTTTCCTCTGATAATATACGATCTACTCCACAAGCATCAAACACCTTTTCTCTCAGAGATGGCCTTACTGATACCTGTCTATCTAGATCCTTAAAAAATGTTTTTCATTTCTCCTTAGCTTTAAGATGTGCCAAGCATATCTTGAACTTGGAGATGGTCAAAAATTTGCCTAATTTTTCCAGCTAAATCAACTACTGTGATGAAACATTATTTCACATAGAAAACCACTTGTACTCTGTAATAAATGTCAGTAAAAGCTATGTTGATGCATTACTTCATTTCTCTATGGAAACCAAGCTTTCATCAAAGGAGTTTATCAATTGTTCTGTTTTAGCTCATAAACTGAGGGATTCTTACTGTTCTATTTGTGTGAAGAAGGCACATGGTATTTACTGAGTCGTGATTCAGTCCTGAGATTTGAAGAGTTTGTGACTCATTCACACCTGGTATTTCAATGTCTCAACAGTAAATCTCTTCCACTTCAAACCTACTTGGTTTCATGTTGATTTTTACTTGGCTGCTGAGCCTGTTTCTACCACTAAACAACTTCTAGTAAGTTGTCCTTCAAATACACAGATATATAACAAATTGCCTATTATGACAATGTCTAGTGTATAATATTCATCTAAAACTGTTGCTTGATTTCTGACAGATGTGTTTCTTAGTTCATGCTTGCATCTCTTTCATGGATGAAAATAATCTCTCCGTAAAGTCAGAAATCTTTTCCACCTCCAGGACAACAAAATTTACACTTTTAATGAACATAGACGGGTCTGTTACTGTAAAATAGTACCTGCTTATCAGTTTTCAGTCCTTCACCTGTCTACCCTAAGACCCCAAACGTAGTTTGGGGGTCTGAGGAACTGACAGTACAAATATAGGGTAATACCATTTGCTCTTGGGGAATAGCAGAGGTCACAACTGCTATATTATTGCTCACTGAAGTAATGCAGTCCTAGAGCTGGCAGAACCTGCCTTTGGCACAGCAGAGACAACAAAGAACATGTATACATTGCATGTAAAACAGGCTGTATAGCATGACAGCACAAAGGAGTTAACAAGAAGGCATAAGAGACAATCACAGCCCCTGCAGATACAGAGGCAGAGACAGAAGAGAGACAGCAGGATCGTCCAGCCCTCCACATCCTCCACAGAGGTCCTCCACATCCTCTGACAGAGAAGGAGCGCTCCTTTTATTTGCCATTCGCCACATTCTGCCGCTGCAACTCAGCAGTCATCTCTAACATGTTATTTTTTACTATGTAACTAGGTTAAGTATATTCAGAATTTTAAGCAGGTTTGTGAGTGTGTGGGTGTGTGTGTGTGTGTTTTCTCCTCCAGCCTCCCTAAGTAGTAAAGGGTCTGGTGCTGCAGCCCAGAGTCAGTAAACTTGGATGCAGTAGTTCCGTCCTTTTCACTTCAGGTGTGCAAACAGCTACAGCTTGATGGATAATTAGTTTCTCTACTGACAGCAGCAGGTAGCTTTCTCTTTTCTCTCTCTCCCTTTGTACTCATATAGCTGAATGTAGTATACAGCACTTAACAAGCACTTCATGAGCCATTTAGCCTTTCAAGTGGTAATTTTTCTTCTAAAAGAACAAGCTTCACGTTTTGTTGATCCACTTGGAGACCTTCTCAGTGGCTTTATAGAAGTTTTCCTTTGATCTATAACTTTCTTCTTATAACACAATGACACTCAAAAATTTTTATCATCATAAACATGTTATGGAATTTCTAATAACATTGTCTCATCCAGGCTTTTGGAGCATCTAGAGATACAGACATAAGAAACTTTCCGAAGAAAGCTGAACTAAATGCTAAACAAAGTGATACTAAGTTTGGAAGTATGTCTATTGATGTCTCTGGCTGGTCATTAACTAGCTCCATAGATAAGATTTTTACATCTGCAACATGAAATGAGAAATTATATATATAAAAAATCAGATAAACATAAACAAAACCAATGTATGCAAAAGCGGGTATCGTAAATATCCAGCTTCCATTGGAAAAAACACTTATGAGATATTATATGTGTAAGACCAGACTGTTAAGTTACATTTTTGTCATTTCAAACCATACCAGCTATCACTTTATATATATGTTTTTTTACCTGAGATATTTCAATAGAGGGTTAAACCTAGCCTTTATATGACCGAATCCTTCAGGCTGTACTGTCCGAAGTGAAACAAGGACTTCCATTCACATGAGTGGCATTTTTCTGCAAGAGCTCTGTTTGCCTGGCCATAGTGCAATCATTCTTCCAGAAGATAGTGCCAGATATTGGTGGGAATGGTCCTATTGATTTTGTTGAAAACTGGAGATGCAAATGTGGGACCAACAAAGCTATGGCAATTGATAAGTCAATTTGTCACCTAATGGAATTATAATTGCCTATAGATCAAAAGGCTGGAGCAATATAAGAGCTTTTAACTCTGCCAAACATCTCAGTTAAGATTTACTTTTCTCCCAGAAGGAAAGAACAGAAGTAATTTAGTGAATTACAAGTTGTAAATGGCTTAACTGTTCTAAGACATAAAGTGGGATGAGAAGGTGGTACACTGGGAAATCATGTGGAGAATAAAAGGATACAAGAAACTCCTGGTGTGTTTAATGAGCTCAGCCCACAGAAGCAATCATGTACATGACCCTCCAATAGTTTTGTGTCCATACATCTCTCCCTCTAGTCTGAAATATGTTATTATGTTTTTTAATGAGACAATATAATTTAATGATTCCTATTTCAGACATAGCAATCTTTTCTACACACTTTTTTGCTGGGAACTGTAATCATGACATTCTTTAGACTTTCCTAGGCTGCTTTTGTCCAAGCACTGTCATGTAAACACTAGATGGCACTCAGTGCTTATTACTCAATGAGTCTATGCCCTGTCTAGAAGAGAAATTACAGCAGCCAGTGAAACAATTACTGAACTTGCTGTTACCTTGAGCTTGATTTGTTGAAATTGCTAAAGACAGTAATAGAAATTTATAACTTTCCAATTATGCCTGTAGCAGAAGTAAATGTTGAGAAGGCCTTGTGTACATCAAGTTAACATGCAATGTACTTATTGCAGCAAATTAGATAAGAGTGACCATTCTTCCCAGATGTTCCAAGTATCTTTTAAATATTTTGTTCAGAAGGAAGATGGTAATGCTGCTCTTGGTGAAATAAAAATGCACCTATCAATTCTTTGACTTTTATTGTTTTGGAGACCACTGTTTCAGAAGAGCTTAGAAGACCTAAGGTTCTAACCATCCTAGTGAATACTAAGAATGAAAAGTGAAATAATAAGGAAAAAAAAAATCTCCTAAACTTATATTGAAATATATGGAGCCCAGAACTCTCATGCAAATTCAAGGAACAAAGTCACATTTAGAACTTCTACGAGATGGGAAAAATGGACAACCAAAGGAACTACAAGGAAAACATTTTCATTGAATGTTTCATTCTTAAGGGTTTAGCCAGAAAGGAAAGGGGTGAATTCCAAAGTAGACTGTAATGTTCTTTGATAACAGCATTATTCATATTCTTGGAAATTAATGTTAACTTTGTAGATGAGAGTTTTCACAAGTGCAGTGTAAAAATGAGGATGCTTCTTTTTCTTATCTTTAAAGCTTTGAGATCTCTAAAAAAGGTAGTTAGCATATTCATTTCACTATAAAATTCTGCCTTTGTTTGATTGCAATGAGGCTGGTAGGACATAATTTACAATAAAGCAGGAATACACAGAGTTAATGGTAGCATTTCTTGTGCTCCTTTTTGCTATTTCCTCTTGAAGTATGTGTTTCTCATTTCATACATAATCATGTTCTTTTCCAAGCACAGTAAGCCTGGGGATGCAGCCAAGTCTAGTTCCTATTATCTCCCAAAGTGTGATAAAGTCACACAAGGAGCAGATATTTATGATGTTTCTCAAGAATAATGAAAAGTCACATAAGAGCAGCAAAATTATCCACCTGATATACCAAGCAGCTGTGGCACTGGCAGAATTTTAGAAGCTGGTATCACATCAGAGCACTGTTCTTGGCTCCTCTGCCTGTCCTTCAGATAACCACTGTGTCTCTGGCACCCATTTAATACTGGGCTTTGAGTGCTCTCTTTAATCACCATCAATCATCATAAGCCACTACATCCTATGTGCCCACTAAGATTCCAATCACTCAACTCAGAGATGACTTTTATAACTAAGGAGCAAACACAATGAAATTTGAACCTTTTCACAGTAAACTCTGAGATGGGATCAAAGACATCAACTAGTCTGTGCTGCACAGTTGTGAGAATACTGTGAAGCATTTTGAGAGGAAATTCATTTTTAAGAGTGTCTTCTGTTGCACTAAGATTCCCACTACTGCAGACCTGATATTGTTACTGTCTCAAAAAAATCTGCAAGCTTAGGACTTCCAAGATCTGTAACAGAGAAAGAATATGCATTCATTATATATGGATATGCTGATCCCTGATCCTGCTTCAGTGATATTAATTCTCAGTAAGTCCAGAGGGAAGGTATTGCAATTACCACAGCTAAAATCAAAAGTTCAGGCCAGTATTTTAGAGGCAGAACTAAGCACAAGGTTCCTCGAGGCTAACAGCTTTAAAGTTTCTACACAAAAACTGGATGAAAAACCCTGAGAAAAGATTGGCTGACATAGAGTTCACATAAACAAACAACAGATGTGCAGAAACTTATTATTGGTTTCATCCTGCTATATGTGGGAATGTTACTCCCTGATCCAAAGATGGAAAGACACTGCAGGGACAGGAGGACTATTATCCCTTCACACACAGGTAAATCCTAATTGGAGACCTCAGTTGCAGTAGGTGATGTAGATCATCGGTACCCCTTGACTGGAAGAGGAACAGACAGCGAAAGAAAAGGTTAGTTTTAGATGAGGAGCCAGACATGATTCTTCACTGAAGCTAATAAAGTGAATAATTGAGCAACATGCCTGTGAGTTGTTTTCATGATGTCAGCAGTAAGGAGAAGGACAGAGGTTTTGCTCTTTCTTCCTTTACTATTGGCCCACACAGAACAGGATTACAGAGACTGAAGATACTACTCAAACACTGGTTCTTATGTTGAGAAAATCCCTGCCTGCGCAAATTCCAGTAAAAATCACAGCCCCAGACATTATGCACACACTGATTTCTCTTTGGGGTGCACCTCCTCAATGTGTCTGGAACTCTTTTGTAGTAGAACAGTTACTAACATGTAGACTAAGTATCTATTTTTTTTTTCCTGTTCAGACAATGAAGAAAGAAAGTTATGGAGGTTTTAGGTAGCTTTCAGCTCAAGAGTAACAATAAATTTGACAAGCGTCACAGTGATCTGGTGAAAGCATGCCAGAAAAATGTTTGTCTTGTCCCTGCAATTTCACAGTATAGAGTCTTAAAGGTTAATTATGTGAAGTGTAGTAAACATCTGTTTACTTTCAAATCATTTTAGGATTTAATTCTATTGAAGAATATATTCAAGGTACAACCTCAATTTTGTTTATTTGGATTTTGATTACTTACTGGATTGATGAATTGTCATCAGCCTTTCTTGAAATGTTTCGGAAAGTCTAATTTAGTGCCTAAGACTTTCTGAAAATTTTACTACGTCAGCCAGTGGGGATACTGTTTGGAATCTTCATCTGACATCTCACCATGTAGCTATACAAGTTTGGTGTCACAGCTTTTGCTTTAGTTAACTTTTTTTTTTCTTTCTTTCAAGTAATAGCCTAATCAGGTGGTAGAGGAAACTTCTGGCTTTTTTATTATGAAAAGAGCTTTTCCCAACAGGATAAGCGTCATTTATCTAAGCTGAACATCCCACAGCAAATCAAACTGTCTTTTACAAGGAAGTTTCCCATTTTTCATTGTTAAGGAATAAGACTAAATGCAGGGGTCTGTCCCTACATGTAGAATATTTCTGGACAGAGTTACTAATATCAGTTCTAGCCTCACTGTCTTTTATTACTTTGGACCTCTTAAAGCAATCTTATTTGCTCTGTCTGGTGAACTGAAAGCTCTCTACCCCACTATTATTTTCTGATGCTCTTTCTATAGGCAATAGGAGAGTTTAATTTTCATTTTTGCACTGTGCGAACTTGTACTACATGTTTGTGTGTGTGTATATATATATGATGTGAGGTCTCAGTATATCATCTATGCCGATAGAAATAACATACCATATTTGAAACACTGGAAACATAACCTTTATATTATTTTTGTTTCTTGTCAATACACAATACTAATTATGTTCCAAAGAGTGAAATCAGGTTTTTGTCATGAAGCTTTCATAATCTCACAAGAATAATTTGCACTGAATACTATACAAACTCTCTAGTTTTCACTCTGCAAACAGTAAAAATTAATTCAAGAAACTGTGAATTTGGGTTAGCTTGCTACTGCTTGCTACTTCTTGCTACTAGAAAATAGCAGAGATTTCCAACAACTTTTATCTTAACTAAAAAACTATAATACCTTCGGTTACATTGCAGTTGTATAATAGCCACTCAATTTAGTTAATTTAGATTATCTCCAGGCTTTAATGATAACTTCCAGTTATAATGGGCAGTTGTGTACTAAAGGAACATCATTCATTTCTTACCCAGGTTATCTAAAAGTATATGCAGATTTAATCAACAGGCTATTTAGGTGACCATAAATTGCAAGTCCTGCAGATAAAGCCACCTCAGAGAACAGAGTGATACATTAAGCAAAATGTTAGAGCCATAGTACATTAGAAGCAATCAATATAAGAGAACAATTTGTCATTCTTTTTGCAGTAAGATTATAGCTTCTTCTTAAGCTAGTGTATGTCAGAAAGATACTTAGTCATATATGGCAATCTTTTCATTATTAAGTTGTTCCTGTGCTTAATTACATTAAATATAATTTTTAATCTGAATTTGCATTATTCCATCATCTTGCCTCTGAGTTATCTACATATCTGTAATTAAAAATATCAGGCCACCTTTCTTAGTTACCTACATTGTACACTGCTTCATGAAAAATTATCTATCTGGTACCCCATATAATCCACATGCAGGTGGTGGAGAGAAATAGGTGCCTGTAAAAAAAATCTGTGGGTGGGATTTCCATTGATCCAGTTCAGACATTTTACTCAACTGATGGATTAGAGTAGTGGTTAAGTGCCTAGCCCTTTTCCTAAATACAGGGAATCAACAGGACAAGGCAGGCACTTTGATCAACCTGGATTCTGGTTTCCTAAACTTTCTTGTTGAAGGAACGTGGCATTATGGTGGTGGGTTTTAACATACAAGGGTTATGGAGCCACAAGAAGAGGAGGAAAATGGGATCCTGGGGTTAATTCTGACGTTGGCACATTTGGCTGGGTGAGTGAGGCATTTGGTCCCTGCTCCCAGGATCTGCATTGACTTTCTTAACTCAATGAGGATACACAAACCCATTTCAATGAGCCAAGTTCAAAACATTTTGCCTTCTCTAAGAGAATGAATCACAAATGCTTGAATCAGGCTCTCAATCACCAGTTCTCTAACTGGTCTTATACTTCCCTCATACCTGCATGCAGAACCAATCCATTTCACAGGTATGAAGACTGTTCTGCCTACTTGAAAATGGACTGAGGTGGATCTTATCTGACTGTCCACTGAAACCTGCTTCATTCTCAGAAATGAAATCTCCTGTGTCCTGGATTCAGACACATCTGAACTAATGTAGGCAACTAAAATCCAGAACTGAAAACTTTCTGGAGACCCCTAGGTAGTATAGGAACCTCCAAAGTTAAGAAACCCTGGAGAGTAGGTCTCCTAGATGGTGGTCTATTTGGATATTTTAGGATTTAGTGCTCTTGGACCTAATCCAAAATTTAGCTGGAAATAAGGAGTGTAAGGGTTAATAGAAACATTTTTAAAATATAAATTGTGTGATTTAAAAAAGGGAGAAATTGAAATGTGAAAAAGTAGATGTCAGGTACCAGTGGGGTCGACAGCTGCCTGGCTGGGGGGCCAGAAGCAGTGGGGGCTCCCTGGGGTGGCAAGCCCTGAAGAGGCCTAACAAATATCCAAGTTATAAACACTCATATGATGAGTGAGCACAGTCACCAAAGTCTGTATTAGATATCCAGGGAGTGAAGCTGCAATCTATCAGAAAACTGCAAAACCACCTTCTATGACTCCATAAGAACGAAGAAAAAGAAACTGCATCTGACGCAAGTTTCTCCGAATCCTGAATGGAACAAAGATAAGCACAAAAGTCTGTCACAGGACACAAGAAGTCGTCCCTACAGTAAATCTCTGGGCTCTTTGAAAATAAGAAAATGGATTAAATCTTTCCTCTTATTTCTTTTTTTTCCCCTTGAGTCAATGTGAAATGATTTTTCCTTTTACCAGTATTTCGGTTTGTCCAGTGAAGCAGCATTTCACACTGCCACCTTTCACATACTTTTACCTTCTCTAAGTGCTTGACTATTCCTTGCCCATTTAGCAAAATGGTTTACAATGTCTAATC
>WHYT01017075.1:83267-147064 GCA_009806455.1 Tetrax tetrax | reverse complement strand
CTTCACTTTCAGTTGGTCCAGGAGCTCCTTGCTCATCCACGCTGGCCTCCTGGCCTTTTTGCCCGACTTCTTCTTCATCGGGATGCACGTCTTCTGAGCTTGGAGGAGGTGCTCCTTAAATACGGACCAACTTTCCTGGGCCCCTCTTCCCTCCAGGGCCGCCTCCCATGGCACTTTGCCCATGAGGTCCCTGAAGAGACTGAAGTCCGCCCTCCTGAAATCTAGGGCAGAGAGCTTGCTGTGCAGTTTCCTCGCCGCCCCGTGGATCTTGAACTCCACCGCGTCATGGTCACTGCAGCCAAGGCTGTCCGTTAGTTTCACGTCCCCCACCAGCCCCTCCTTGTTGGTGAGCACGAGGTCCAGCATGGCACCCCTCCTTGTCGGCTCCTCTAGCGCCTGCAGGAGGAAGTTATCATCCACGCATTCCAGGAACCTCCTGGACTGCCTGTGCCCTGCCGTGTTGTCTCTCCAACAGATGTCGGGGTGGTTGAAGTCCCCCATGAGGACCAGGGCTGGTGACCGCCGTGAGGCTGCTCCTATCTGACTATAGAGCGCCTCGTCCGCTCTGTCTTCCTGGCCAGGTGGCCTGTAGCAGACCCCTACCGTAACATCCCCCATCCGTCCCTGTCCTCTGATCCTGACCCATAAGCTCTCTGTCAGCTCCTCCCCGATTCCCAGGCGGAGCTCCACGCACTCCAGCCGGTTGCCGACATAGAGAGCAACACCCCCTCCCCGTTTTCCTTGCCTGTCTTTTCTAAAAAGTCTGTACCCCTCCATGTTGACGCTCCAGTCGTAAGAGTCCTCCCACCATGTCTCCGTGATGCCAACAAGGTCGTAGCCCTGCTCGTGTGCACGCATCTCCAGTTCCTCCTGTTTATTCCCCATGCTGCGTGCGTTGGTATAGAGACACTTTAGCAGGGCTCCCGACAAAACCGACTTGCTGGCTGGAACAACAGGTGTTCTTTTGTCTCGCAGATTAGGTTCATTTGCTCCTACTTGCGACCCTTCCCCGACTTCTGGGTACTCGGTGCTGGCACTGGCGCCATGCTGACAGCCGTGGGCTGAACTGTGCTCCCCCTCCCCCAGCCACACTAGTTTAAAGCCCTCCGGACAAGTCTGGCCAGCCTACGACCAAGCACACTCTTCCCCTTCTCGTTTAGGTGTATGCCATCTGGTCCTAGTAGACCGGGCTTCTCAAAACATGCCCCGTGGTCTAGATACCCAAAGCCCTGGCTGTAACACCACTCCCTGAGCCATGAGTTGACTTGCCAGATACGTCTGGCCCTGTCAGGCCCCTGCCCTTCGACCGGGAGGATAGACAAGAACACTATATGATGAGTGAGCACAGTCACCAAAGTCTGTATTAGATATTCAGGGAGTGAAGCTGCAATCTATCAGAAAACTGCAAAACCACCTTCTATGACTCCATAAGAACGAAGAAAAAGAAACTGCATCTGACGCAAGTTTCTCCGAATCCTGAATGGAACAAAGATAAGCACAAAAGTCTGTCACAGGACACAAGAAGTCGTCCCTACAGTAAATCTCTGGGCTCTTTGAAAATAAGAAAATGGATTAAATCTTTCCTCTTATTTCTCTTTTTTCCCCTTGAGTCAATGTGAAATGATTTTTCCTTTTACCAGTATTTCAGTTTGTCCAGTGAAGCAGCATTTCACACTGCCACCTTTCACATACTTTTACCTTCTCTAAGTGCTTGACTATTCCTTGCCCATTTAGCAAAATGGTTTACAATGTCTAATCCTTCTGGGAAGACTGATAAAGGTAATTAAGAAAAAAAAAAATCTGTTATCAGTAGGCTTTAATTTGTTTTAGAGGCAATTATCCCCATATGAGAAAATTTTTAGGGAGCTGGAAATTGAAAAAAAATGGAAAATAGTGCTGTTAAGGTGCTCAGTTGAGAAGAATTTCCTAAAAGCAGTGACTAGTATGTTGGGAGGTGCTTACAACACAGACAAGCCTTTTAAAAAATCCTTACATCGAGTAAAATACTTAAGTTCACAATTAGGCCTTGTCAGTACACAGGTGAGATAAATTAATTTCTGTAAAACTATCTGGGTTAGAGTGTGATTTTCACCTAACATCCATCTCTATGACTATGTCTCTAGTTACCATATTTGTACAAAAAACCAAGCTCTTAGAAGCTTATTTGTTCCAGGAAAACAATTTTCAAGGAAGGAAGTACTTTAATTATATCAACACGCTTACCTGATGGATTTGTTTTGCAGGGGAAGAGGTCTTTATTAATTTCCTTGTCTTTGCAAGGACTGAAGGCCTGATAGTTTCTAGCAAAATCCATAAGATACCAGCCAGCTGTTTACCACCTTTAGAAAATAAGGCTAGATTTTTAGTTAAATTTTCTTAATTTTATATTCCAGTCAGGTTACATATATGTGTAACAAAAGTTTACACCATTCAGTACAGTTCTAAGCTTCTTTTTAATTAGTGCCATATTTTACTTTAAACAATTCCTCATTTTTTTAAAATGTTCTAATTTTACAAGTATTCATATTCAGCACAAGTTCAAGACAAACGGCAAGACACTAAAATATTAACTTTCTCAAAACAAAGCAGTTGCTGCTGTTCCCTTAAAGATATTATTGTATTCAATCATATTTATGAAAATACAATACAATTATTAAATATAATACAAGCAAAGAGGCAGTTAGCAACAAAATAAAATAGCTTATTATATGCTTAGCACGACAGTTTCATTACTGCTCTACACAAATTTCACAGTTGTAATAAGATATGTAGTAAATGTAAGGTATTTTGAGACTAAAAGCACAGCAGGCCTAAGTTCTGTGTAGCTCAGCAGTTTTTAAATTTTATGAATCATAATATCTAACTTGAAATTTGCATTAAAATAATGCTAAAATGAAAGCAAGGAATTGCGAGACTCCAGTTCATCTAATTTGTGCATCCTAAATGCCTGGTTCTTAAGATTAGATGTAATCCCTTGAAGTTTTGAAGAGAGAGAGGGAGGCATTTCTGAAGGCTTTAAAGAAAGATCTGGTCTTAGAGAAAAAAGCAGAGTCAATTGATCCATTTAAGGCAAACCATCCTTACTCAAATAATGCAAAAAAAAAGTATATTCAATTTTTATATGAGGTCTGCATGTGAGGTAGGCTCTTAGGTATCTCAAAAAATGGAGAATCCATATTCTTTCCATGAATATCTTTCCAGTGCTTAATTGCCTGATTACTAAAATGTGTTGTCTTCTACATAAGATTATATATATAAGGTTACATAAACCTAGAAAAAAGTAAATCTAGTACATTTTTCTTTTTCCATTATTCATATATATATATATATATTCTGGGTAGGGATAGAGCAGGAAATGCCTGCTCCTGATTATAGAGATTATTTATCTGTTTCAAGTTGTGGTTACTATATGAAGCTCTGAAAGAACCATCCATTACTTTCACTGGGAATTATGGTGACTAGGTCATTTTTAGAATTATTCCTGGTATGTCTAGCTACCAGGCCAGTGTCTTCAAGCCTCCCGTTACTTTATTTTTTTATTAAAGTTTATTAAAATCACATACTTTTCTTGTACTACAGACCTTTCATTATAAAAAACAGGGTATTATTCCCCTATTTGACACACACATACATATATATATATATCAAGACTGATATCCATTCCTGACTGAAAGAAAGAAGCCCTATGAACATCTAGCTGTATAGTGAGACAGATTATTTTTCAAGGTATCAAAAAGCTTTAATGATGAGTATTTGATTCTCTTCTGTAGGGCCATTTTAATAGCTGTAGCTTGTATTAAAATTACAGTCCAAAAAGAACTAATGCTTCATTATGGATAATTAATCTGCCATAAAAAAAAAAAAAAAAAAAAAAAAAAAAAAGGCAGACAAGGTTTTCCACAGAAAAAAAAAACCCAGTGATCTGAAGTGGGGAAACTTCTAAGGGAGAACTTGCAGCTTTGGGAAGAAAACTTTTGTTCCCATTACACTACAATACCCCTTATGATTTCTAAGTATCGAACCAATGGGACTTTCTGTGCTGGATTATCCTTCTTTTCTCATTAAATTAGATTTTTAATAGTTTTTTTTTCCCCTGTTCTTTCATTGAGGGAGTTATTTGAAGTTGCCTGTTGCTTGCAGCAAAAGATTCATCTTAGGAATACAAACCTGCTAAAACAGAAAAGTATACAAGCTTTTCACAAGCACTTGTGAAGTGAAGCCATTAAATATTCGACTATGTGGTTGAATCATGTAGGATGATAATAAGCTTTAAACCTCCCAAACTCAGCAACAATTGTTTCTCATATTAAAATCTACTTCTGAGAATTCATCCAGGGATTTGCAGCACATCCGGAATTTGATACTGCCCTACTAGACTGCTTCTAGTACCACCATCACCTGCTTTAACGCTGGGTATGTCTGTATCTGAAGGGTAGCCCTATTTCCATTTTTCAAAAACAATACTAATTATTTTCAGGTACTTTGGGGACCAAAAAAAAAAACCCAAAGAATAGTTGCTTATTAAAAAACAAGCCACTTCTGAATGAAAAATGTAACTAATCACTTGCCGATGGTAATGAATATCCCATCAGGTACATTCATCACGTTCTACTTTACTGTGTTTCCCTTTAAAGTGAAACACAATACTGTTCTTTAGAGACCTAAAGAGGAAGTTTCTATCAGCAGTTCAGTATAAGCTATATACTTATTGTGCCTAAATACGGAACACTTTGGAAAGTGTTCACAGCTTCAAACACACCTGCAACATAACTCCATTGACTGCAGGGAGCTCAGTATACATTGGGGAAAATTTGGTCTTATGAGTTTAAAGCTTGAAGGAAAATCTAAGGGAACCAAGGGAAATCAAGAATATTTAATGAACTCCTGATGCATATGTATTCTTTTATTGAATTGTTTCCTCCAGGGTTTATTAGGGATGCATAATTTTTGTTAGAAGAAGGTGTTCAAGATTTTTTCTTTTTAGCTATACCATGAAGGATTATAAAATTATCATATATATTAATCTGCTGTTGAGACAGAGATTTCTGCCAAGTTTATAAGATGGTTAAGTAGTAGTTCTCTCTACACATTGAATTTGAAATATTTTAAGCTTCAGTGATTATGAGTGCCTCAGCTGTAAGTTGTTCTGCCACATTCATATACATCTCACATCTCTCCTCTCAGGCTTGTATTCTTGAGGGATGTTACAGGATAAAAGCAACCCATCAACAAGCCCTACCAGTGGCAGCCAAAATTCTGGCCCTGACAGTTGCCGCGACCAACTAATCAATGTCAAATTTAGATCAGCCACTTTTTTTTTTTTTTTATCAGCTATACCAGATTAAAAAAAAACATGACAGAGAAGACAACAGAGAAAATAACCAAACTGGGGTCCTTTCATAAAATTCCATTACAAATAACTATTTCAAATTCCTGTTCCAAATAAATGTTCAGTTGTCCTGTGCAGACACTTCAATACATAGGTATGGAAACAAAACAGCAAAAAAAGCAAATATCTGACTCACAAATCTGGCTTGCTGAATGGATTTTAAAATGTCAGTTATTAAATATGTGCTGTTAAGACAGAGCATCGTCAGCATCTAATACTGAGAATGTTGCTAGCACCAGATGTTATTCTGTAAAACATTGTTCATCATACTTAAGATTTTCTCACTAACTTGCAATGACCCTGTCTAATTAATAACCCTATCTAAGAAGTCTAAGCTTTCAATTAAGGCCAAAAGAGCACTTGCAAGGCATTGATCAATCAAACACACATTACTACTTTGGTGGCCTTTGGAGAGTATTCTCTTCAAGCTGAAGTTACTTAGGAGAATGGGACCAGATTTTGGCTGTGATTAGTAGATGCTGCACTAATGTAGATAAAATAATTACAACCCAATTTCAAATAAAATCATCAATAAGGATTCAAAGAGCCTAGCAATTTTCCTGTGGCCACAATGTTACATTCACTACAATGTAGTATTTATCATTTGATCTCTACTGTAGAGTCTTGAATATACCTTTATTTGTGTCCAGAGTAGATCTTTCTCCCTTAGCATTTCACTGGAGTGCTGTACTCCTTCCCTGTCTGTTTTCCCATCATCCACACCACGTGCCTCACAAGAGTCTGTTCCTTCATAGTTCATTCTCAGCTGCATGCTCCTTTGCTTCCTCTGTCCTAGCACGTAATCACTCTCTAACTAGTGTTTTTGCCAGTGTTTCCAGGTCTTTGTCCCCATCTCCTCCCTACAGTACTTGTGCAAGACAGAAAACTGAGATAGAAATCTCCCTTTTCAATTTTTTCACCTAAGCACAGGAAAAGGGTCACTGTTAATAAGTGTATCTGCTCTCCCTTCAAGTGTCCTGGGCACCAAATACACAGCATAGTATGCAGTAGCCCAGCTAAGACTTTCAGGAATATACTGGTAGTTGAGCAGAGGGCATCTTAATTGAGTCTAAAATGTTATGGATAGTATATTTTAAAATTTAAGTCATTTGACCGAATATGATCAGCTTTAAAGCTGTGATTCATATTTCTGAGTTTAAAAAAATTAACCCACCTGTCATTTATCAAGTCATTGTTGCTTGAAGGCCATAGCATTTATAAAAGAATAAACAAGCATGTTTACTAGCAAGACACACTTGCTTTGCATTTTCTCAGAAAGAGCTGCTTTGAGTGAAAGTTTCTGTAAATAAACAAGCCTAACAACAAAACTGAGATAATTTTCAGTTCAGATAATTAGCTTCTGAAATAAGTGAAAGAGGTTTATTTTAGCAAGTGTCTGGAAAGCAATGCTACCCACCAAGTCATATTAATAATACATCTTATTAATATTTTTCCATTGAATTAGTCAGAATTTTGATTTTGCATGAGAATTATGAGAATCAAACCTCAGATATGCTATAAAAGCATTAAAAAATATTAGATAAATTGTAGGACAGGTCTAGATATTCAGTCTTCAGTGATGTTTTACGTTTGTTTTATTACACAATCTAGAGATTTTAAGATATGTAGTAAAGAACAAATAACAAAAAGTCTCTTCTGAAACTAAACTATTGTTGTATTAGAAATCCATCAACTTTTTTTTCATCTTTCTGTAGATTAGTGATAGAGAAAGACCAGCAGCAAAGATCAAGGAAGCTGAATCACACTCTGAAATTACTTGGTTTTTTTGCTGACCCTTGAAGGAACAAAAGCTTACATGAGATGTCTTCATTTGCCAATAGCTCATCCTAGTGTGAGGTGAGAGAACTCCACCCTTGAGGGTGCATCCTTACTCAATCTTATAATAAACCATAGGTAGGTATTACATGACTGAAACTAGGTCAGTAGAATTCTAACCTCTATGGCTGAGACATGGCTAAACATTAGGGCTTGGTAAAAATACAGATGGAAAAACTTAGGACATCTTTAAGCTAAAAGATTCTTAAGAATTATAGTGAATAAAATAATTCTGATTAATAAATCATCAGTTTTACAATAATAAATGTTATAGGATTTTTTATTATTAGCTAAAAAATATTTCAATACAACTGTAAGTTTTACAGTGGAAACTGCAGAATTTATAATTTTTGTCTGAAAAAATATAAAATATTTACAATTTTTAACAGAAGTGAGACATAAAAACTGACTATTTAAAACCTGCCATCAATAGCAAGGACAGTATCACAATATCAAAAGAGCATATAGCTTAGCAAAACTTCTTCATAAAGGCTATCAAGATAGAAAACTAGTTATATTATCCAAGCATATTATCCATATATAGGATTAAGCAGGAGAAAAAAAAAAAAAAGGATTAGGTTATAAAATCATAATTTAATTTGCTCTTTTGACAGACAAGAAATTTACTGCTGAGCTGGAACTTAGCAAGTCAACAAAACAAACATAAGTATATTCAAAACCCACAAGAATTGTAACGTGTATTATTTTAGATGTATTGTTCCTCACCTCTAAATATAGTTGCTCCATTGGTATTATTATTTCACAGTCTTCAAAAGCTGAAAAATTTGTAAGGTCCTTTATTTGCTTCTCATTAATATTTCAATTAATTGTATCAATTTGAATAACTAAGGGAAAGCAGGGCTGAATTTTTTATAGACTAGCAACATATCAGGAAAACATCAGGAAAAAGATAATTATAAGTGACTGAGGTTAAATTGTGAATATTATGGTATTTGTTCTATGTTTCAAGAAATGTTTAGAAGGGTAAAGCATCCTGTAAAATATGAATAAGAGCTTGAAATAAAGACTTTGAGCCAGACAGAATAGACAAAGCTCCTGTAGGAAAGACAACCTGAAAATAGCTACAAATTAAAGATGAATGTTTTCTATTTATGTGGATTTTTACATCACTTATACAGTCTAGTTATACTATTTTCAGTCTACCTTTTCTTTCAGTTTATTTTATTCAGAAGCCATGTTTTTACCTTAAAGCTTACACTTCTCAAATGTTGGTACAAGAATTATAAACCATTCATAACCCTGATTTAACCTAAGATAACAGTAAGAGCTGCTACTATGCTAAACTTGATGTACCTGATTAACATCACTGAATTAAATGGGAACTCTTAATGCCACAGAAATTTAACTAAGTCCATATGCCATGGATACTTTTCTAACAGCAATGGGACAAAAAAAAATGAATGACAGAGGAGAGATGGCAGATTCTGTGTAAGATGAAACACAGATTTTGATGCCCAGACTGGAGAATCAATACAGGTATGACTTTGTTGACAAAGGCATTTCCATCGCATACAAGACAAAAAAAGAATAGAAATGGCTCTCAGTTATATACTGGAAAAAGTAATGTAATAATTACAAAGTCATTATGGCATGACTCCGTCCATTCCTCTATTAGATTATTTCTTGAAACTTAGTCTTGCCACCTTTGCCTACCCCAATAATTTCTAGTCCTCTGTAAGAAGAATATGAATTCTAATGAAACACTTAAAAAACCCCCAATGAATAAATCATTGAGTTAATCTCCCTTGATAATGCATGTGTAGAAAAAGTTAATTCTTAATTTCCATTCACACACACAAAAAATGAAATTTTCTTTTCATTAAAATTAAAATGGCAGCTGTGAGGCATTTTTATTAAAATTGATGGCAAGCAGTAAGATTTTAAAAGCTTTTAATGCTATATATACTATGCAAGGTATGAGTAAAATATCCCCATGGGACTGAGCTGTGATGCTAGCTTACTAGCAATTCTTAGTGACTAAGATTTTATTTTCTTCATCATATTAAAAAGTGAGAAGGAAAATAACAACACCAACACAACAGTTCAGGCCTCATTACAATGTTCTTTGTTCATGAAACCTACTGCATGTCACTGACAGTTATAAAGATCCAGCGGCAAATGTAAAAGCAGAAGGGGAAAAATCTTAACTTTTAAATTATCTAAAAAAATACAATAGACGAAACAGTTAATTTAACTTTTGCTTGTTGTCTTTGTTTTTAATATTAAACCTTTTCATTTGACAGACACCAAATCACCTCATTAAGAGAAGAACTTAGACATGTATTTACACTTAATTATATTAATAAATCCATATGAAAAGCAAAGGCATAGACACTCAGAGAGGTGATTTTAAGCTATTGAAAGTCAGGAACTATTTGCACCACTTTAATTAGTTTTCAAATAGCTTTTAAATCTGTCTATATGTGTTTGTTATTCCTGCTTTGTATCTCATAAGTAACCTTGGTATACTGTTTCCAGTGTATTTCTCCATAAAGAAATTCTTTACAGCACATATGAAAGCGTGATGTAGGATGCACAGCTTCTATAACAAAAAAAATAAATTATAAAAATGATAAAACTCTGTTTGTTTTTATGTATTAGAGAACCTGTGAGATCTGTGATACAGTATCACATAGAAAATATTAAAGCTTGATGATGTGAAGCCTCAAAATGCAGTGCAAAACCTTCAAATTGAAGATTTGGAAAGAATTTTCTCTCCTTAATTTGCTGTCACTACAAATTATTAATAGAAACCCTTGTTATCCTACCAGATTTCTTTTGGCTTTGAATGTCTATGAATTATCACACGTGTAAATATAATAGAATGTTGCAATTAATATTTGAATCTGAATGTCATAATGCAATTAAATGAGGCAGGCAGACCAAAGCGTTTTCCTCACCATTTCTTATACTCTTTCTTAAAGCACCAGCTGCTGGCAGCATCTTGAGACAGGATAGTGGGTTTGATGGACCTGTTGTCTGACAGAATACAGCAATTCTTATGTTTTTAGAGTCTTATAACACTGCTCTGCTCTTTGCAACCAGTTAAACTTTAAAGTGCAAAAGCAAAGATATGGGTAAGTTAACTGAATATAGCTTAGAATGGGAGGCAAGAAAAAATTAGATTGCATATGTCCAATGCGACTGCATGGGCTCTGGCAACAATAAGAAAGTGGTGCTGCTGTAATACACCACAAAGTGATACACAGGTGGCTTCCTGACTCCAGAAAATAGTTCTGCCCTTTGGGGCACCCACCTGAAAAAGTGATGAGGGGCAGGCATAGAATATCCTCCTTCTGGAAGTGATGGAGCTTTCACCAAGTGCAATTTGAACACTGTGAGATAAATTGATCTTGGATTCCTTTCCTACATCTTCCCCTTTTCACCTACCCAAACTGGCAGGAATGAAATGACCTCTTTCTCCTCACAGTTATATTGAAGTGCCTCCTTTTCCCTTTGTGCCTGCTGCACTTAACGTTGCACCCAATTGCAGCACCTATGTAGGATGACACTTCTGGGCATGATACTACTGGGGAAGTAATATTTCAGAACATGCTATTCAATTTCTTGGTGTAGTATTTTGGGAGACAGAAGGTAAAGTCCATATATAAAGAAATGTACTTTCTTGTCAGTTTAACAAACTTCCCACAAGAATTCATTTTAAGTTTGCAAAGAATTGAGATGAATAAAATCAGGTTATAAAAATACAAGTGAGGAAAAACATACAGGAAAATACTAGATTAAAATCTATGTAGAACCCTGTAATTCAATTAAAATAAATAGAGTTCCACCAAAAAAAAAAAAAAAAAATCAATTTTACCGACATTATGTAGGGACCGGAAAGTCTAATTTGAATTTCAGTACATTTTGATGCAGGTCATATGTACATAAAAAAACCCACCAACAACAACAACAAAAGACAGATGCTACAGGAAATCTAGGGCTACACTAAAAAGGATTCCAGTGTTGAAACAGCCCTCAAAACCTTCTCTGGCCCTTTCATACCTATGTTTTTTACCAAAATATTTAGTACTAACTATATTGCAATTTCCTCCCATTTGAAGATGGGGAAAACCAACTGTACCTGATTTGAAAGTAGTTTACTTACCAGGATATTGTCTGTTCTGAATATGGTCCCCTAAACAGAAGACTCTAGATGTACTTAAGCAGTACCATATTGCTTTAAACACTGCTAAGACTGAAGCATGTGAAAGAGCAGAGCTTCACTTTCTATCTAAAGATATGGCAGATATGATAGAAAACCAAGTATAAAATCTGAGCATTTACAAGACTACATGGAAAATAAATTACTTCATTCTTATGTAAAGTTTTAAATTTCAGAGTAATATGATCAAGACGACAGAGTTGGCTAGTGGAAGAGCTGTGAAAGAATTCCAGATTACTGATTTCCACTCCATTAACTCTCCATTGAAACACATTGCATCTTCTTCAGGAGAGTAATCATATCAGGGTAATCAGATTTTACAGAGGCAGAACTTTCTGGCACTTCAGCAAGATGCTGCACACCTCACACTTCAATGAGCAGATCAACATAAAGAAACACAAATTGAACATAAAATACATGCTACCTAATTCTTTCCTACCCAGAAAGATTTCCTAATAAATTACCCATATTTGAAATGAGGATTTAATGAAGTGAAGTATAAAATATGAACACAAATGTATTCAGATCCCCATGTCTGTGGCAAATTGAATCCTTACTGGTTTATTCCATAATGGCCATAAAAATACTTTCAAGAATCTTTAGAAGCATATTTTAAATTATTCCCTTAAGCCTACTCAGATCTGCCGTATGACAAATGTGGGAGGTTGAGTGAGAGTAGTTTATATGACAAGGAGCAGGAAGAAAAAAAGAATGACAAAGGACAGATTTAATAATAGGGAAGAGGGTGTTAGTTAACTTACACATTCTTAAAGTTTATTTTCTCTAAGTATGTAGAATGGTCCCATTTTTACTTCCTTACACCCTCGCCAAGCAAGCATTATTGGGATGAAAGTTATAATTTATATTGTCTTTTGTATCTTTTCTGATTACTTTATATATTTAAATGACAGTTAGAGAGTCAACCAAAGCAGTTTACAAATCATAATATTTTTAAGATATGTGTCACCTCAATTTCACAACTGATTGAATAACTTCAGCATAAAATATCATTGTCTAGGTTAATTTTGATACCTGTACCATGCATGTTCTCTGTTCCTCAAACGACCTTAAATTTCCAAACAATAAAATATTCCCATGGTTAATATAATTTTTTAAAAGAGTGGTTGTCTTCATTGAATACTTACAGAATGATTTCAAAATAATGTTAAATACAAATTTACATAGACTCTGTGATAGTTCTTCAAAAAGCACTTAAAGGACAACTGTAATTCTTTAAAACGAGTAACAAAGCATTGACTGAGCAAGTGTGCTCAAGTGTTTATAATAGCCTGGCTTGATTGATTCCAACACATCTATCTCAAAACACTATAGCTGCCTATCAGGACAGCTATCATCTAAGAAAAGATCAGACCTTCTGAAAACCAGCACACCAAGGGTAGATATCACATGCAGATAATAAGCCAGCATGACAGCAGTAAACAACATGACATCTGAGAGACGTTGGATTAGTCAGCTTAGAATCCAACCTTATTGACTGCTGTCAAAAGAGGAGAACATACAGACCTTTTCATACCACTGAGCATTAGTTAGCTGCTACCTGTCTTCCTTCTGCTATCAGTTATAAATATTAATATAATTGTATGTTTTATTCATTTTTCTAAGTAGTAACTTGAGGATTCTTCCCATTTTACATGGTGATACGCCACACCTAAATGTGCTCAATGATGTAAAAAAGTCAAGGTAAAATGATTTCTACATTTATCTTCTGCCTATCTAGCAGTCTGGAGAAGAGGAGGCTCTGGGGAGATCTTTTTGTGAATCAGTACTTTCAGTACTTTCTGTACTTATAGGGGATTTATAAGATATTTGAGATCTCTTTTGCACTCGTAGGATTGAATTCTTCTGAACATCAGGGATCAAATTTTAGTCATCTGTAGTTAGTCTACTTACCAATGGCTCCCTAAACAGACAATATGTTCCTTGTCAATGATAGGTCATTGACCTGCTTTAAAAAGCTTTCTTTGGATGAGATAGGTCATCCACTCTAGAGTCTGCTCTCTTCGGGGCTTGTTAAAAAAATTCAGGTAACAAGCTGAGCTTTAAATGTATAATTCTTAGATGCCTAAGATGGGAGAAATGGATTCCATTCAAGCTGTCTGAATGTACATTTCTGTAAAAGAAGGTGGCACTGGAGAACTGAGATTTAATTTCTACTTCAGCTGTGCTCATGAGTCACAAGTGCCCTTGAGCAAATCAATTCCTCTTATTTCAGCTCATATTTTTTTGTTAAAGATAAATCTGTTTAAAGATGTAGGCTTAACTCAGCATGAAAATCTGCAGCTCCCTATATAGGAGAATTTAACTGCAGAAGAACAAGAAACAGCCAGATTTCAAAAAATGAGGGACATGTCTCCATAGCTATGAAGAAGAGCTCTCAAGGATAGGAAAAATATTTTATTGCAGAAAAGGCTTGTAGCTGGCAGAATAAGCTGCTGTCTGTAAGCATCTAGTAAAAGCACATTAACCAGTAGACAGGTAGCTATGACTACTGGTACAAGAATGGGCCAGAAGCAGGATTCAGAAGGGGTAAGACTGAGTCAAAAAGGGAGAGTAGTTTGGTGTTATAATACATTAAGAGTCTATGCAAAAGCCAGAAGCCAGACTAAGGAAAGAAATTTGAAGTGGCTTTCCTACAATACATTCCCAAACAAAATGGTATGAAGCAAAGCCAGGAAAGCACTACACTAAGCATCCAGAAATGAAATACAGGAGGGAATCTGAAGCCAACTACATGTGATTTCAGATGTGTTGCTTGGGAAAGCAACTCTCACTAGCCAACCCAAAATTCTTTTAAGCTGGGTTTAGTTGAACAGTTGGGTTGAAAGGAAACCAGTTGCAACCAAGATGCCAGATGTAGATTTTGTCTACATCTACTTTGCTCTATGACGTTGACCAACAAGGCAATGATCCTGTTACAATAAATACTCCTGAACTACTTAGTAGAATGTTCCCCCTTGGTAAACTGAAAACATAATCCATGGTTCCAAGATTAATTACATCCCTATAGGGAAGGGTAGAAAATGCAGTATTTTGCATGTGCTTAGATAAGACAGCAAAATAAGATGATGAAGAATGGTAAGATATCGTAACTCAGTGGAAGTTCTCTCAGAGGTGTGTTTCTAACAAAACATAAAACATCTCACATGGCTAAAACTACTGGAAAATATCCCTAGGCAAGATGATTGTACTTCAGTTAAATCTCCAATGGAAAATGCAGACTTCAACTTTAAAATCACATAAACAATAAACAAAAGAAGGAGACATGATTCCAGCAAATCAGTTTTTTAAATTCTATGTGCTGTAGTAGAGAAGAAAGGTAGGTAGAACTATGAGCAGCTGCTCATGATATCACATTCAGACAACAGTGTAATTCTCCTACTCACACACTGACTAAACTTGCAGAATTCAACAGCATTACTCACATAATTACTCACCTCTAGATGACTAAGGCTGTGTTAATCTACCCTGGACAGTGAGGAGCAATAGTATAACTTTACTTTTGCTTCACAGGTTTTTGATGAAATATCATCCCTTTTTCCAGGAGAAATCTGCCCCTTACCAAAACAACCCTATAATCTGGTACCTGTCAAAATTTAAGGCCCATAGACAGATTAAGATATCAGCAAGACCCACTCACCTTGGCACATTTCTCATGCCATCCCACCACTCTCTCTCCACTTCTCCTTTCAGCCTTCTTGAGCTCTTTGCTGGTACAAAGGGGTATGCTTATGCCTGCAGTGACTGTACTTAACTGCTAACACTCAGTCCCCAGACAGGGGGTACAGGGGAGTACTGGTAATATCAAGGGGTCAAGGGACTGCTGAGTTGAATTCAAGAAGGAGACAGAAGTAGCTGTTAGAGACCCAGAACAGTTCTCAGTTCCAATTTTCAATGAAAGCAACAAAAAAAAAAAATCAAACCTAAACAGTTTCCCATGCTGAGTTATATGTAGGTAAATATATGTATCTGCATTCCTGAAACTTTCAGTATTAAAAACTGAAGCAGAGTGCTCAGGCTCATGTTAGAGTCTATAGAATGAAGACAAATTATCCAAATTTTAGCTAATATTTGAAAGAATCAACTGGAAATATGGCAGCATTATTGCACAGAGATGGGTACCCTTTTGAGATGCACAATTAAACTCAGAGTAAGAAGCAGTTTATGCTGCCTTTGTTTACTAGGTTCCCTGTGAAGCAAAAATTGGCATGAGGAAGACACATTGTTCTGATCATTTTAATTAAAGCTTGTAATGCATCAGTGGATACCTAAAAACAAACATCACTCTCATCAGCTGTTCTCCTGTTACTCTTTCCCCCCGAACATACACAGCATATGGAATGGAGAGAACTTAAGACCTAGCCATAAACCTCCATCAACTATAGGGCTGATTTCAATATTTTTAATGGGTCAGAGCATATCCAGGAGCCCCTCTTCCAGGTGCTCTTGGCAACAGAAAAAGTTAGATTCAATCTGCCTGGGAGTCCCTTTAAATATAAAATATGGCAAGAGAACTTTCCCAGAGCCAAGCTCTTTATTCTTATCTCCTGGCAACTGACACAGAATTTTCTTGAATAAATGACTAATAGAATTTGTACACAGAAACTCCTGTTTGGCAAAATATTTTATAAAGGCCAGACATATCTAGATGTCATAGAAAATGTTTCCATAATCACAAGCAATTTTGGTTAAGGCCATGAGCCATGCTAGAACCTCAGGATTTATGAGAGATAATACACATGTTCAGGAGTATTTATCTTCCTCTCTTTTCCTATGTTCCTCCATAACTGCACACATTCCTCAGGCCCCTTAAACTCTAAGGCACGCTACTCATTCCCTAATGCTAGTATCTCTCCTTGCCAGAACAAAAATGCCCATTTCATTCATCCCCTGGATGTTGCAGTCACCAAGGTACTGTGGAGTATCTCAGCTTCTGTGTATGAGCATACAAAAGTCAGCTCCTGATAGTTGCATTTGTATTGTCTATAAAACATGCCCTCATATGCGCACTATCTGCTCTTTCACATCAGGATTTTTCAGTAGATGGTTCCCAGCTGCAGGCTGGGAACTAGGAACAAACCAACTGAAAACTCAATTACATGAGAAGTCTTGTTAGTATGAAAGAGAACAAGAATAGGAATCCCATCCTGAGAGAACTATAAAGACCACAGAAAAATACCAAACAAACACTGAAGAAGTTTGTTGACATGGAACTGGAAAATTGTCATTTTATTCTTTCTTAAAACAACTAGAGCTATTATTGCCAATATAATAAACGCTTGTATATGACTAGTACAAAACCCAAGGATTCCAGAATGCTTTACACGGGAGCTGAAGCTATGAACTTCATTATTAATGGATAAACATCGACCTTGCCCTGCTCCTTTTTTCCTTATAGACTAGCCATCAAAAAGTATTCCAAGAAACAAATTTGATCAATGACGAAGGAAACAAAGGGAGGATATGGAAGAAGAAACTTTTCTTCTAAAACCGAAGCATACATATTTAGGGGATTAGAACTGGTATTTAGATATAAGCATTGCAACAAACCTTCAGTAAATCTTATGTTTGAGAACATTGAAGTGACAAAGTCTGCTTGATTATGGTCCACAGTTATACACGTGGCTTAAGAGAAAATATCCAAAGAAGAAAAGGTATTATCTAACAGTTGTCTTGCTGCCTTGATTACTATATATAGGTATCAAATTTGCTTCTTTTACAAATTATTGGTGAACATCAGTACATTCACATGAAATGTAAAGTACTAACAAAGCATGCATACAAAAGTGCAAACAGTGTAAGTGAACTTAGTTATATCCACTAATTAATAAAAGCATTAAAATTAAGCACTACCCATAAGCTAGAAAAATGAGCCTCATTTTAGTTTTATCTAGCACTCATAAAACTAATTCATATCCAATTCCTCATTTCACTATGAGCTACAGACCTGAAGCAAAGTTAAATTATATTAGTGGGAACTTTTCAAGACTTTAAGCTCTACCTGGAATGTTAATAGAATCTACATCATATCTGTTTGGGTTTTTTAAGGCAAGGTTAATACAAGCATCTACTAAGGTATCTTGTTGATATTGCCTTGAAAGAGAGCCAAGATAAAACTCTCTTTTTGTCGTCTGTCTGTCATTCTGTCAGAAAAACTCAAGATGAGGATGATATCAGTGTCATATCCTGAGATTTCCCAGCACTATGTCTATGGTTGTTTCTCCAAACGGGCTATTTAATCATAACATGACATAGCTGTAGATACAGAGGAGTGGTTGTAAGACAAATACAGATACAGGTTTTAGTTGTTTACAACTTAGCTAACCACTAAATATTTCTTCTATTTCTTTTTTCTACCCTGGTCCTATCTCTACATGCTCTTGTCAAAAGTCTCTCTCCAGCTTTCTTACAAACCTCCGTTAGGTACTGGAAGGCTATTATAAGGTCTCCCGGGAGCCTCCTCTCTCCAGGCTGAACAATGAAAACTCTCTCAGCCTGTCCTCATAGGAGAGGTGCTCCAGCCCTCTGATCATCTTTGTGACCTTCCTCTGGACTCAATCCAACAGGTCCATGTCTTCCTTATGTTCGGGACTCCAGAGCTGGATGCAGTACTGCAGCTGGGGTTTCAGGAGAGCAGAATAAAGGGGCAGAATCACCTCCCTCGACCTGCTGGCCATGCTTCTTTTGATGCAGCTCAGGGTACAATTGGCTTTCTGTGCTGCAAATGCACATTGCTGGCTCATGTTGAGCTCCTTATCAACCAGCACCCCCAAGTCCTTTTCCTCAGGGCTGCTCACAATCCATGTTCCACCCAGCCTGTATTACTCAATATCAGGTCTACTTCTCAAATGTGGTAGATAGTGGCTTAGCAACTTCAGTTGTCATTTCCCTCAGGACTCGTGGATCCATCTCACCAGGTCCCATGGACTTAAGAACCTTCGGGTTCTTTAGATTATTTTGAACGTGATCTTCTCCTACAACGGGCAGTTCTTCATTCTCCCAGTCCCTGCCTTTGCCTTCTGCCACTTGGGCAGTATGGCTAGAGCGCTTGCTGGTGAAGACTGAGGCAAAAAAGCTGTTCAGTATCTCAGCGTTCTCCATGTCCCAGGTAACCTGGTCTCACATCTCCTTCTGGAGAGGGGTCACATTTTCCCTAGTCTTCCTTTTATCATCAACATACCTATAGAAGCTTGCCCTTGACACCCCTGGACAGATTTAATTCTTTAGCCTACTTAACCTGATCCCTAGCTGCTCAACAATTTCTCTGTATTCCTCCCAGGCTACCTGTCTATGCTTCCATTCTCTGTAGGTTTTGTTTTGGTGTTTGAACTCATCCAAGAGCTCCTTGATCACCCATGCAGGCCTCCTGCCATATTTGCTTGACTTCCTCTTTGTTGGGATGCACTACTCCTAAGCTTGGAGAAGGTGATCCTTGAATATTAACACTCCAGTTGTTCGTTGACATAGAGGGTGACACCCTCTCCTCATCTCCCCTGCCTGTCCTTCCTAAAGAGCCTGTATCCCTCTATTCCAACACTCTAGTTATAGGAACCATCCCACCAAGTATCCATAAGATCATAGCCCTGCAGGTGTGTGCACGTCTCTAACTCTTCTTGTTTATTCCCCATGCTACATGCATTTGCATAGAGTTACTTAAGTTGGGCCTCCAATGAAGATGATTTACTGGCTGGAGTAGCTGGAATTCCTCTGTGCTGCTCTGCAGGTGTTCTCCTACTGACTTGTGATCCTTCTCCAGGCTCTGGGCATCTATTGCTGGCAGAGGCATCAAACTGCTATTAATAGGATGGATTGATGTTCCCCTCCCCCTGCAACTTCAGTTTCAAGCCCTCTTCACCAGCCTAGCAAGCCAATGGCTGAAGACACTCTTCCCCATCAGCCCCCAGTAAACCAGGTTTCTCAAAGTGACTTTCATGGTCTAAGTAGCCAAACCCCTGGCTGTGGTACCAGTCCTGTAACCATTTGTTGATTCGCCAGAATCAAGTGGCCCTTTCAAACCCCTTCCCTTTGACTGGGAGGATTGATTCACTACTCAAACTCCGGAGTCCCTTACCACCACTCTTAGGGCTCTGTAATCCCTCCTTTTAGTCCTCAGACTGCTCCTGGCTATATTGCTGGTAACCACATGAAACAACGGCAGTGGATAATAATGGACTGTACGAAACTTGGTAGTATCTTGGTGACATCCCTGAAGCAAGCCGCCAGTAAGCAGCACACCTTTCTAGAGAGTGCTTCAGGTTGGCAAACAGGTGCCTCTGTACCTCTCAGAAGAGTTCCCCACTACTATCACTCATCGCCTTTTCTTAGTTGCACTGGTTGTTATATGGTGAGCAGGTCAGGCTGCCTTGCTCAGCTCCAGCATCTCTCCTGATGTGCTGAGTCTTTCCTCTTCAGTCTGCAGAGCAGTGAAGTGGTCCTGCAAGGGCACCTCAGGCTTCAGAGGAAGTCCCTTCCTCCTGCTGGTCCTTGCCATGGCAAGCTTCCATTCTGCATAATTTGCCCCATTCTTTTCTGTGTGTGCCAGTGGGGGAGTTTTTTGGGTGTTTGGCCATGAGCAGACTGAGATTTTCATATTTCTGATTTACATGAAATGTAAACTTCTATTTTCTCTCTTTTTCAGCTCAGGCTGCTCTGATTGTATATTTGTGCTTGTTTCAGTCATTCTACAGGACAAATTTTCAATTATTTCTCCTAGGAAACGTCATCGTAAACTGAAAATCCTTGTTTCAATTAGGGTGGGGTTTTTTCCGCTTACTGCACATATTAATTTTCTTTTTTTTCCCCTTTTTGATTCCTACAAATGCAAATCTAGTCAAATTTTCTACTCCTTTCCCCTTGCAGAACACCTGAGCCAGAATGACCAGAGACCTTCTGTTGGGGTGGGCACTATGTAATATCAAAAGTAGAGACCTCCACATCAGGGACCCCCACCCAGGGACAACGTTCCCCGGGAGTTTCTGTTTGTGGGGACAAAGCAGGAGAGAACTGCAGGACCGATCGTTGTATAAAATCACTGCTTGTGCACTCTTCCAGTGTGACTGGACCACAGCAGTCCATTAGCAGCCAGATGTAGTGCAGATTACACTCTGGTAGCCACCAAGCACAACAGCTGTCAAGTCTAATGCAGCCAGCAAACTACTGCTAGAAAACAGATACCTTGCACAGCAGATTCCCCAGTTCCCAATCTAGTTCCTCTGGGTGCATCTTTGTAGTACTCCAAATAATGCTTTAGATTATTCAATGCCTGATCATTTTATTAAATTCTGGGTTTCAAGTTTGACCAGACCTTCTTGTGTTTCACTAGGTCTTATTTATGTTTTCTTCCAAGGCAAAAATGTGTTTTAAGGCTGGTTTATTTGCTAGGAAATGTTTAACAAAACAGTATGAGATGTATCTGATTAAAAACCCAGCCAACAATAAAGTGATTATCTTTCAGTACAGTGTGTGGTGCCATATGGTGACTGAGCAAGTGGGAAGAACTGATGCTTAATATGCAGCTCCAGTGATTTACGGTTACTGACTTCCTGTAGAAAATGACTGTTTCTTTCATAAAAACCTAATTAGTTTAAAAAGTATGTGTTTGCAGAGAAAATTTATATTGATACAGTTGGCAGTGCAGTATCCAAATATATTAATGATCTATAAAAACTCAAGTGGCAGGTGCATTTTGAACCACCTGTCTTGATCTGTCCTGCTGACCCTGATCAGAAGAGTTGCTTGAAATAACCACAAGCAGCTGTTTCTACTAGTCCTTTTTATTATTTGTTCTATTTATAAACTGTGTACAATTGCACCAAATCAGGTAATATATCTATGAGTAGACTAAGCAAGAATTATTCTTTGGGCTTTTTTTTTCCTTGTGCCAGTAAATCTGGAGACTTTGCAAAAAAAATGGTCTATTCTTTTCTAAATTCAGGGCGTTTTCTCTTCCCACAAGGTAACAACCTGAAAAACACATTAATAAGAACTAAAGTATCAATCACATCTTTATCAAGACATTATTGTACAAAATATTTCATTGACTTGATAGAACCACAACATGTTTATCCTTATTAAATTGATCTAAAACACTTCCTCTGTTACTGTACTACAAATTCGAAATAATGCTACTGAATTCTGTGTTAATGTGTATAATTCTGAAAGGTAGATACCTTAAGAACCGTAGTTATAGCATGTTAAAAATATTAGGAGCCTTTACAATTAAGTCTTTTATTCCATAGATTAGAAATAGAGGTATCTTGTGTGTAAGATTTTAGATAATTTCTAATATTTAAATAAGTCTGTCATATGGGATATCACTGTAGGTGTTTCCATTATTCCTGTATTTTCTGTTCAGTCCTCTCATCTACTATATATGTGTTTAATCTCTCCTTTTAATCTCTTGAATGCAGTATTACATAAGTGAATTCCTTTCAGTCATTCAGTTTCATATTAAAGAAAGGCTGAATTCCACAGAGGCTTGTAGTGGCTCAAAACATGTTCTTCATTTCCCTCTGAAGCTGACAAGCATAACCGTCCTGTCTCCATCCTCCCAATTCTCTGTAGTCTCATTTCTCCTTTTTCCTTTCTCACAATTATCATTTATATTATAATATATATAAAGTACATAAATTAGAATCTTCAAATTCTTTTCCCCAATCTTAATTATTTTAGATGTTCACCACCTTGACAGAATAAATGTTTGTCTGTTCTTCCCTTGTCCTTATTCTTACCTTTTTTTATAAGGAAAAAAGAACCACCCTTTCCCACATAATTATGTACTCTAATTCTTCCCCACCTCTTGTGCATATTTTAGGATGATGATTCTATGTGATAACTCTGTTTTCTGTATTTATTTGTAAACTCTGGTATGGGGTTGAGGTAAAGCGTCATGCACATATATTCTTTTGTCTACATAATGATAGTGACTGATATAGGTTCAGTATTTCTTTAATATTAGTGCTGAACAGTGTTAAACAAAAGTAGCTTTACTGACAATAGCAGTTACATGGAAATTTTCATTTGAATTTAATTCAATTTTAAACCCAGTGGTCAGTAGAATGAAGACTGAGGATACTCTTAACATTCAGCAACACAGTAACCCATATAACCTGAGGGATAGTAATGGAGGGACCTTTCTTTTAGCTAAAAAATAAAAAATCTGGGCATTATCTCTTTCTTCTGCATATATGCAAATCTTTAAGACCCACTGGGAAAATAACATGCATTAACAGGATATCATAAATCATATGCATTTGTTTCTTTAGTAATTCACTGCTAAAATAGTCGTAAAATGTGTTGTTTAATATGAAAAATTATGTTTTAGTGTCTAGCGTTAACAGTAAACTGCAAATATTCACACTTATGTTGAGTAGAATATTAAACTACATTCAGTCTAGTAATATGAATTTGGCCTTATTTCTAACAAAACAACATAAACCAAAATTATTATCTGCTAATTCCCCTTCTAAAATACTATGGTAACATGAGTAATGTTGTGAAAGTAACATTATCATGAAGAAGCCCCTGAGAACTCTATAAATTGAGGAGACAAAGGAGTAGAAAATGGAGGGGACATTTCAATTTTTTGGTTTGTTTGTTCCCTGAGAGGTTAAAAAACAAATTGTAAAGGAGACAATGGTCTCAGCTGGTGGGGGGGGGCAGGTGGCATATCAGACTACAGGATATTAATATGCAGTAAACATGAAAGCTGCAAGTTTAGATGAAAGGTTGTTCCTTCCTCCTCTGGAATATCTTTTCTTCCCAGGCAAGTTTTGTGGAACAAGTGAAATGCCAAAAAAGTGATGAGGTCAGTAGCATCCTGATTCCACGGACTATCAGGAGAGACAACTATGTATGTTTATATAACATAAACTTTACATAAACTAAACATAAACATACATAAACTTTATAGTGTTTCTCTTTTATTAGGGAGGAAAAAACAGAGAGGATAGAGGCCAGGACATAGAGTGAACACTGAAAGAGTCTAATAAATTGTATAGCGTAATTTAGATTGGGAGAAATATCTGAAGAGCCTCTACTCCAAGTGCTTGCTAAAAGCAGAACTTACCTCAAAGGTAGATGAAATTGCTCAGAGTCTTTGTCCAGTTGAGTTTTGAATGTCTCTAAGCTTGGAGATCTCACACTTCCCTGGGAAAGCGGGAAAGCAGTTTTAATTTTTGTTCACCCTTATATGCAATCTAAGCTTATGGCAGTGTAATTCAAAATATTTCTAGTGATTATTAAAATCAAATATGATGAACAAGAGGATTAATTTTGTTGTGATTAATCATATTTTTTTAATATATTATGAACACAACAACATAGTTTAAACTGAAACAGAGCCTAAAACACTAGTATGACAGAAAAGCTGACCTTTTTTGGTGGCTTCTTGTGAATTCTAGATCTTCAGTATGTAGTCTAGAGAAACTGAACTTGGTAGCAAAAATACTACATCAGGTAGGCCAGAGATGGTATCCTGAGCCTGCCTCTTCTGTGTGAATACATCATGCCCTCAAAAACTCATAGATGGTAAAGAAAAAGAAAGAGAATTTAACTAACTTATCCACTCTTAAACCCATGTTTAAACTCACAGTGTAGACATTTTTATTTCAGTTAGACATCTAATGTTGAGTAAGTACTTCAGTGCTTTGCTAAATTAATGTGAGGAAGAAGAGTATGTTACATCTTCTCATACATAGAGTGCTTCCTTAGAATGGATCCACACCCACATTGGAACCATAGCCAATGCAAAGGACACTTGTACATCATAGCCTTTTCTTACATGACATTTCTCTGTCTGAAGTGTTTTTCTGATCTGAACATAGAAATCGGAGCATCTGTTTGTTTCTGAGGCTAGAAAAAGGCCTGTCATTCGTGACTGCTTTACATGAATTGTTTTCAATGACCTGTTGCTGTCTTTCAGTGTTCAGAGGACATAGAACATTAGCTTAAATTAAAATTGCCTGTGCACATACTTGTGCATACATAAAAAGCATAAAGGGTAACATAAGTCTATATAGCAATAAGAAGAGCACATTTCATCTAAACCCTGAAATGTAATCACATAATTTAACAGAAAAAAAAATTCAAAGCAGTGTGAAACAGGAAGCAAAGATTCCTTTATTCAAATCTATTTTAGATTACATTTTAACACAGATATATTTAAATTCCTTAAACTATATCTTAACCGAGAGACTACTATTAAAACTTGATTTTTCATAATATGACACTTTACAATTATAACTATTTTACTCTTTACTTTTACCTTTGATCTCATAGCTCTTGTTATTAAGAAAATTATTTAAGATTATAGTTTATCATATTTGAGAAGAAGTGACATGATGTAGAGGTATGCAAATTACAATAGGAACTGTAAAATAATTGTGACCAGTAGACCTGCAGAAAAGCAGAAATTGTAATATAAAATCAGCAGTTGCTTGTCATTCATAAAGATGCAACAAACAAACAGTCTCATTTCAGTACTGCTCAATAATAAATCAACGGGCCAGACATGACTCAGTCTGCTCATAAATTAGTTGTTTGACATGGAATAAGGAATCACAAGGAAAAGAAAGGCAGAAAAGAAAAAAGAGAAGAAGCAAAATCGTGCCTCATGTGGCTTTCTGTTCTATTACTCTTAGACAATTACATGAAATATTAAATTTGCAATTATTGGCAAAAAGACAGTGTTAAACAAGCATGCTATAGTGGACCAAGTTATTGAAATCAATACTAGATCAGCTATAAATGGATGTAAGATCATTGCAGATGTAACTTTGTTCCATAAGACACAAAACGGGGCCCAGAGAGTATTCCCCCCTTACACTTACCGCTGCCAATTCTACTGAGAACAGCTATGTATTTTTTTATTCCTATTGATGGCAATAATAGGAAAAAATCCCAAGCCAGATTAATCCTAACTAACATTAAGAATTTACATGGGCCAAAGTTACTTGACATAGAAATCTCACATTAGTCCTACAGTCAACATGCCCAGGTTTGTCTGTTTACCACTGAGGGAACTTGTGTTGATTTAGAGATCTCAATTAGGGGTTATATTACACAGGACAAATTCAAACCTGTCGAGCTGAAATTACAGTTGACCGTGATGGTGGAGAGAGGTTGGCACTGTGCTGCTGCCCATTTCACTGTCAGTGGGAAATAGCCTTAAATCCTTGACTCATTCAGAATTTTCCTGACTTATTTTCAGCAGCTTAAGATAATGAAGAAAGGAAAAAACTTTCTATCTTCAATGGAAAAATGGTTTCTGAAGCTAAACTTAGTCCTTTCAAGTTAAAACATGTTACACTGTTCCATGCAATAATGACTGCAAACATAGAAAACAAACAAAATAGCAAGAGTTCTGACCTGATTAGGTTCATACTACATATATTCTTAAAGAATTGTAATATTTTTTTTATTAATACTTTAGAAGTGGTGTCATATTTAACATTAGTTTTATACTGTAATTTCAGGTAAATTTAATCATAGTTTAGTGGTTAGATATGAAATAATGTAGTTCAATTAAGCATACAGATCTCAGGTGGCTCATTTAAACTCATAGATGTGACAGATCTGAGCTTTTCTTGAAACATTAAAAAACCCCCTATTGAGGTCTTCTCTGTGTATAAGGACAAGATCTAATCTCTTCTACAGCCAGAGCATTTCCACCTAATAAATACTGTTCTGCCTAAGAAATTCAGTTGATGATATGAGAAAAAAATCTGCCATATCAACCTGCATAATGCAAGTCTGCAAACAAAATGAAGCAACAATTAATACTGTGATTTCTGTGACTGCTACCATTCAGCAGTTGCTAGTTTCGTAGCAAGGTGGTACATCTAGCTAGCACTAAAGCTTGTCATTGTATGGTATTTTACAGCCCATGATGGGGCTGAATTGCAAGCTAAAGAGCTATTTAAATTTAAGGATCTTAAGAACCTTGCGTGAATCTTAAATACATTCGCAATGTCATACTAGGGAAAATAGTGAAGAGGACTAAGTGAGGATGAGTTCCAGTAGTATAAGATTGAAATTGGTAATCAATTTTTTTTTTACTGTGTCAAGCTGAAGGAATAGGAGAGCTTGGGAGAATTTGAGGCAGCATTAACACTGCTGTTAAGAAATACAGATGTCCTGACTTTGTGTTCCCACCTTGTGATTAAAAACTAGTGACAAATGAAGTGTTAAAAATGTAATAAGAGAGAAAGAGATGAAAGTGAAAAAAAAGGGTTTTTGAAATTTAATGAACTCAATCAAGTATTCAAAAGTATAAGAGCAGCCACACAAATGAAATAATATGAGTTTACTTTAGGAATTATGATATTAACTTCTTTGTCAAGCATCTGAGCATGCCCAGGATAAATAAAATGCTTTAAATTAAGATTTAATTTGGAACTCATTTAATTGTTACGTAGTGGGATCTGCTGCTTGTGAAATGTTTCATTTAACATTACATTTCTCACTGCAGTGTGAGCACAAAGCACTGGTCTGATTAGCACTGAGTGCAGACCTGCATCTAGCATTGATGACCAGCTGCTTTATGCCAATACAGTCTGACAGCAACTTGAGACAAATTTTAAAGCAGGTCCATGCTACCTCTTAGCACATGCTCAAGCTGTTTTCTTTTCAGTGTGGGCTTTAATAGTCACTTTGTACCTATAGAGAGAGGGTAGCATATTCCTGTTTCCCTGGCATTCATTTCTGTGAATCACTGAAACTCATTCTACTACAGTGATTCAAAGGTGATATATTTTCATTAAGCTCTGCAGCTTCCAATATCCAAAATGTATGAGTGGAAGCAACATCCTTTTAATTTTTCTAGAGCCTTAATGTCTCCTGACAGAATGGTGAAAGGACAAACAGCTTAAGTTGCCCTTGTGATGTGTGAACAGTAACCCACAAATAGCCCACAGGCATCAACAATGACATGTGGAGTAGGGTCAGAGGGACACACTGTCCATTAGTCCACTCCCTGATGGCAAGCCTCTAAACAAAGGTGGCCAAAATTTCCACACTGTTGAAGGAATTATTAACCTCTTAGCTGCAATTCTAAACTTACACCTGTGCCAAATTCCAACTAAAATGAGAATCTGGGATACAAAAAACCACAGACTAGGAGGAGCAGCCCTTACCCCACAGATTTTACTGTCTACCTGAAATTTGCATTGAAGGATAACACATAGGACAAAAAAGTAGTGAAGGGAAGCCTGTGGCATGAATATCTATCTTCAAGGCACTCCTAAACTGAAATCTGTGCTGTTTAATTAAACAAATTTTCTTAAAGGACAAAGGTAGATGAGGAGGCACTCTGGAGAAAATTCTACTTTTTCTGATTTCTCCTATCACACTCTGTTTTACCCAGCTTTTCATCCAGAAACTAGACTTCATAATTCTCCCATATCCATCATTAATATCTTCTCTTTTTCTCCAGTTACCTCTCCACCATCTATCATATGTTTTTTTTTTCCTTTATAATAAAAATGTAACTTGATTACAATGAACAATATCCTCTTGTCCAGCCCAAAAGAAGTCAACCAGGAAAATCAGGGGGAAAAAAAAAAAAAACCACCACTAAAATTACATATTTTGGCAAAATAGTAGTGATAAAAAGACAACAGTTCATCTTGTTGCCAGAGGCAAATACTACTTTTCCTAGGTGGCTGCCTAATTGGCTTTCAGTTGCATCTGTGGGAGGTTGCTAGAACTTCTGGTTCTGGGTAGTTAGTATCACGAGTTGATAGGAAGAGCAGACAAATGAGCAGCCAGTACTATCACAGATGAATGAAAGAATTACCTGGCTCCTGTGCCTGCAGTGGTTCAGTTGAACAGCGAACTGCGTGGATGTAGTGGAACACTGTAGCGTCTGAATGTGGGTAGCTGGTCAATATGCTGAGTATCCTGGTGCTAGCACAACTGACACTGGTGAGTCTGCTTGGGTGAATTAGCAAGGAGCAATGCGAGTGCTGGGAAACAAAGCGCAAGTCTGGAACTGGCAGTAAATAGCTAGAATTTGTTACAAGATCCAGCTCAGACAGCTGTTTGAGATAGGGGAGTCTTAGTTCAAAATTAGAGGTCTTTTCTCTTCTGTCTGTGCTTTGCCCTTGTCTCAGAAAAAAATTTCCTGCTGGGGATCACAATATAAAGAAATGGCATGGCACTTGGCAATATAGAATGGATATGAACAAAACTAAATACTATTTATGCATTTTTTATGTTCTAAAGAAGAAAGAGCAGAAACCACTAGTTTAATTAATTATTAATAGTACCTTTTAGTATTAGCTTATCAATTACAATAAATAGAAAGCAATGCATTAGACCTTTTCAAAACTGAAACATGGAGGGTTTTTTTATTCAGCATATTTACCCTAAGATTATATGTTGCTGTTTTCTATATTAGCATGATAGTCTCTAGTACCTTAATCTTCCTATGTCCCCTGAAAAAAATCTTCCTATGTCCCCTGACATAGACTGTTACTCTTACCACTAAAAACCATTTCTGTCATCCAGATGACATCTTTTAATCAAGCAGGGCTGACCCAATGGCATTGTTGAAGTTTTCATACATTATTTTTTCTATTTTATATTTTTTAAATTGTCAAAATAAAAATAAGATATCAAGCTTCAACTTTACGGCTGTCACATTGAATACCAGAGTTACTTTTCTGTGTATTTCCCGGATGGATTTCAGACTGGCAGGGATGAAAAGTCACTGTTTTGAAATCATGAGACCTTTGTCTCAGCTCCATAACACAATGAAGGTTCATCAAACCAGCAAAAGCAACTTTAGAAGGGGTAGAAAGGAAAAAAAAAAAAAGCAGTCATTCAACAGCTGACAGCAGGGTAAAGGCATGAAAAGCTCATTAGTCATACTCTTATACTTGCTGAGATAATATTATTATTCTATTTCTTTACAGACAGCAGATGAAAAAAAAAGACAGTCCATTTCAAATATTCTTTTTTAATCCAAATATTACAAAAATAATGAGCAGTTCACCTAAATACAATTTTTCTAATTACAGTATTTCTAATACTGAACTGTAGCATTGTTAGAACAATTTGTAGCATTGTTAGAACAATTGTGCAAGGCATTTGACACTGTCCCACACGACATCCTTCTCTCTAAACTGGAGAGGCATGAGTTTGATGGACTGTGGTGGTTTAGCCCGATCACCACACAGTTTCTCACTCACTCGCCCCCTACCCAGCAGGACTGGGGAGAGAAATTGGGAAGAAAGGAAAACTCGTGGGTTGAGATAAAAGCAGTTTACTAAAAATACTAAAAACTACAAAGCTAACAGAATATAAAGATATTAATATATACAAAATATACAAAATGAACAATGTACAATTTCTCACCACCCGATGTCCGAATGACCAACGCAGCCCGTCCTGAGCAGCGATCACGGAAACGACACCGAGCAGCAAGCAAAGGCGGGAGAGCAAGCTAGCAAGGTAGAGGGAACGATGCCAGCAAGCAGGAGAGAAGAAAAGGATGCCAAGGGTGCCCAAACAGATACCCGAATGGAATGGATGCCAGAAAAGAATGCCCCCTCCCATGGACAACCCCCACTTATATATTGAGCATGACATTTATGGCATGGAATACTCTCTTTGGCCAGTTTGGATCAATTATTCTGTCTGTCTTTCACCCAGCTTCCCGCATCTGCATGTTAACAAGACTTTAATGAGACTTGGAAAGCCAGACAGTGTCCTTGGTCTCATTAACAACAACTCGTATCATCAGTGTTTTTATCAACTTTCTTCACACATGAAATCCAAAACACACCAGCTAATAAGAAGAAAATTAACTCCATCCCTGCTGAAACCAGGACATGGACGGACCACTCAGTGGATAAGGAATTGCATGGATGGTCACACTCAGAGAGTGGCGGCCAATGGCTCAATGTCCAGGTGGAGACAGGTGATGAGTGGTGTTCCTCGGGGGTCTGTATTGGGCCCAGGCCTGTTTAACATCTTTGTTGGTGACATGGACAGTGGGATAGAGTGCACCCTCAGCAAGTTCACCGATGACACCAAGCTGTGTGGTGCGGTTGACACGCTTGAGGGAAGGGATGCCATCCAGAGGGACCTGGACAGGCTGGAGAGTTGGGCCCATGCAAACTTCATGAAGTTCAACCAGGCCAAGTGCAAGGTCCTGAACATGGGTCATGGCAATCCCAGGCACAAATACAGGCTGGGTGGAGAATGGATTGAGAGCAGCCCTGAGGAGAAGGACTTGGGTGTGCTAGTGGATGAGAAGCTCAACATGAGCCGTCAATGTGCATTTGCAGCCCAGAAAGCCAACCGCATCCTGAGCTGCATCAAAAGAAGTGTGGCCAGCAGATCGAGGGAGGTGATTCTGCCCTTCTATTCTGCCTTGTGAGACCTCACCTGGAGTACCGCGTCCAGCTCTGGAGTCCCCAACATAAGAAGGACATGGACCAGTTGGAGAGGGTCCAGAGGAGGGCCACGAAAATGATCAGAGGGCTGGAGCACCTTTCCTATGAGGACAGGCTTGAGAGAGTTGGGGCTGTTCAGCCTGGAGAAGAGGAGGCTCCGGGGAGACCTGATAGCGGTCTTCCAGTACCTCAAGGGGACTTATCGGAAAGACAGGGAGAAACTCTTTAGCAGGGCCTGTTGCAATAGCACGAGGGGTAATGGTTTTAAAATAGAGGGAGGTAGATTCAGACTGGACATAAGGAAAAATTTTTTTACACTGAGGGTGGTGGAACACTGGAACAGGTTGCCCAGAGAGGTGGTGGATGCCCCATCCCTGGAAACGTTCAAGGCCAGGTTGGATGGGGCCTGAAGAAGAACCTGACCTAGTTGAAAATGTTCCTTGCAGGGGAGTTGGACTAGATGACCTTTGAAGGTCCCTTCCACCCCAAACTATTCTGTGATTCTATGATTCTATTATAGGGGTTTCCTTTTTGCTGTGTTGTCCTACCTCATGTGCTCGTTAGCAAGTGATTTGTAAAATATAACTTGGACCTCCTCTATGAAGTGTCTTTGTCAAACCTTTTGGACTCATGTAATCTTATTATGGGTTGTGTTAGGACATAGAGCTTGTAATATTTCCATTCTTGCATCTTCTGGCTTCAATATCCAAAAAGAAGACAAAATGTTTCTGTTAAAATTATATTTAGTATTTTAACAGTGGTGATTCTAACATGGGGTTTTTAATCTTTATTAGTGATCTTGTTTAGTTTTAAGATTTTCCATGAGGTTTAACTTAAGAATACTTAAGTGTTCCCGTCAGATAAAGCTCCATTGCATGACATTTGGCTTGTTATGCTGCAATTCAGGTTGTTAATCAGCATGCACTTAATGCACATTAATTCAGATTGTAAGAGACACAGACATATCTCCTCCTGCATTCTAAAGGCTAGACTTAGCTGAAGAGTTAAGATTTCTGTGCTGTCAGTATTGCCATGTTCTTACAGTAGCAACTTGTTTATGTCAATATATATGCCTTGGTAATATCTCGAAAGGATAATGAGCTCCAGGAACTTCAAGAGAGATCTTTCTTTCATGCTGCTCTTTGACTTCCAGCTATTTCATTATATGTACAATATGTCATCCTCCGTAATAAATTAACAATAATGACTTGACTATTATGTATATTTTGAGATACTTGTTGAAGTCCTATCATAGCATCATTTGATATTTCTTTTAAGGCTATATTAAAATAAGATTTTTTTAATTATTATTCCTTTAGTTGAACATTAGCAGTTAAAAATGGGGAACACATACCAAGTCAGAGAGGAAAAGCCAATGAATATCATAATCCTATTGGAAAATACAATGAAAAATGAGCTGTGCATTTTCTCCAACCCTCCTCTGATTTCAGAGAAAGGAATCAGAAATCTCAAGAGAGGAAGAAAAATTGTGGGTGTAATTATTCATCACCCTACAGAATTCACAGAGGAAATGCATTGCATACAGATTTCTTAGCATATTCTTATTTTGAAACTTAATTATAATGAATAGTATTTCCCATTATCATGCAAATAAACAAGATGTTCCTCACACATACGTCTGATGTCCTCTACAGTCCTCAGATAAGATCTTACCTTATTTTGCATTGGGAAAGATAACAAATAAATAGTTTAAATGTGACCTACCTGACAACTGGAAAAGTTTAGATCCTGCTGTTGATTTTCTAATTATCATTCACCTATAATTTTTCTAATTATCATTCACCAGGTTAAAACTTGAAATATACACTAGATATTGAGGAGGTTTATATCTAGAATTAAACTGTGGTTTTCAGAAACCTCTCCACATCTCTACTTCTTATACCTACCTGAAAATTGTCTGCATATCTGTTTCTGAGGTACAGATGAGAAACCCTACAGCAGGTGGCTGTGGGATTTTCTTTGTTCCTTTGTTGAAGAATATTGACTGGACTCTTCAAATTGTTGAAGAATTTTCACCACAATGAAATACATTTTTCTATTAACATAGGCATGGCCACAATTTCAAAACTTTTTTTTCATTATTTTGGCCACTGCTTCTACTGTGACAAATAGATACTAGGAAAGTGTTTATTCCTAGCAAAGTGCAGTGTTAGACTGGCACTTCTCAGTCTCAGGTCCAGCAGAGAGATGACACACACAGAGAATGGGAAGGGGAATAGCGTTATCTCTGAACTGACATGAAATGCTAATTCACAACAAGATGAAAGGAAAACTTCATAGGAAATAAACTATCCTCAAGCCAGCCCCATTATACTAGCTGAAAGTGTGATTTTGATTTTTTTTTTACAGAAAAAAAACAAAATTGTGAATTGTCAAGAAGCTTGGGAGAGGGAGATGAAGCGATACTAGCAGTTCTCTGCTAGCTTGCCCTCCAGTGCTCTTCTACCAGTACTGAAGAGGGGATGCAAATAGCAGATCCCTTTTGAAGCAACCAAATATTAGACTTTTAGATGAGCTATTTGAACTTACATGTCAAGACGAAAGCAGTATACAAAGCATAAGCAAAGATAGAGATTTATACTGTGAAAATGTGCCATCTCCTGCATTAATACTTCTTTAGAAAAACTAATACCCATGTTTCTAACAAAATTAAAAATCAATGTCAGTGACTCTGCAATGGGAAGATTTCCTGTTATTTATGGATACACAGTGTATATGACTCCCCTGCTTTTGGGAGCTGCCAATTTGTATTTTCTGTGCCTTGGTAACAGATCACAGCTGAAACTGCCATTTTAACCTAAGAAAGGAAAGCAGACTTCCTAATAACACCACATATACATGAATTGAAACATTCTTTCTATTCATAGAATTCTCTCTGTTTTCTTTTGTTGTATGAAAAATGGTTGTACTTCTTCATTTTCTCTCTTTATTGCAGAGGAAGAAGTACATGAAGTTCACTCAAAGACTAAGATAAAACTGTTACCAGTAGTTTCATTCCTTCATTTTTATTTGGTTTTATTTGCCTTTATGATCTAGGACAGATACGGTATCATTGCCTCAGTTCAGAAAGGGTCCATATCTGCAAATCTTAAAAGGAAGGAAAAACTTACTCCAGTTCAGTTGGGTATTTTGAGGGACAGATCTTCCATATTACCCTTTTCCTCAGCTTTCTTTGTGAACTTAAGTGTCGCCTCACTCAGAGGACAATTTATATGAAGCTTTATTTAAATACCAAATTTTTATGTAAGATGTACCTAACACTTCAGCATTAAATTCCAATAAACAAAAGTGCACAGAAAACTTCTGTACCGGAACATTTCTAAATCTCTTTTGAGTGTTTAGCTCAAGTTTCTTTCCCCATGTAGTAGCATTGCAGTTGCGTGAAGGGACAGAAAAATCTACATGGTGTAGCCAGGATACAAGGCAAATAAGAGGACAGTGTAAGAAAGGAATAAGTGGATTTTAAGGAAGAATTGAAAGAATCAGATTACTGTACCTTGCAGACCTTCCTGTTTTTCTTAATCAATAAATCTCTTTTCTGTGATAAAGTGCTTCTCTAGAAATTATACAACCCCATCCAAAATCAAGCCCAAACAAGAATAAAATAAACAGAAGGCATAAAATGCAAAAAAAAACCAACTCTAAACTGGGAATTAGGGAAATGTTCAGAAATCCATGGTCTGATTCAAAGTCCAGTAGGGTTGGACTGAGCCATTTCTAGCAGGAAATTGTTTGTTTTACTTCTAATTTACTGTGTGATGTTTAATCATCAATATGAAAGATAAGTGCTTGCAATGCAGAACTCACCTTGACTTAGTTGAATCCTACTAAAATTTTTCTGTGTCTTTTTCATCATTTTTGTCTATTTACCATTATTTTACAGCTTGTTCATTGTCATTAGCCATAACTCAGACAGCTACTAGATTAAGACCTCCAATGCACTACAGCTTAACAGTATTTGCTGCATATACAAAACAATTATTCATATTTTAAGGAAAATATGATTAGACTTATAATTTTTGCTGTCTTAATCAAAGAAGGATGTTTATAGATCTGCTACTTCGACTTAAGTATTCAAACATGAGTTGCACTCTTTCTTCACCACAATTATATTTAGTGTATCAACATAAAATAACCAGAGAACATCTTGCAATGATTTAAAGAGCTTTTTGCACTAGCTATTCTATAAAATTTTAATGGGTACACACAAAGTGATAGATGTTAATGTATTCCGTAGAAGGCAGACATATCTGCGTATAATTTTTACCGGACTTCTAGCAGTAAATACAGAGTTTATTAAAAACAATATTTTACAGATGCTTATGAAAACAAACAGCTCCAACATCCTGTCAATATTTTATTGGCTAACAGTTTTTAAGAGTTAATTTTCAAAAGGAAGAAAGACAGTATCACAGCAATTTAAATGCCATATATGGCCTTTCCTTTATTAGCATTTGCAAAAGAAGAAAAAGCATAGCTGAAAGAATTGTGTACACTATGACTGGTCAGCCTCACTGACCCCTAACAGATATTTGTCCAAAGTTTCATGCAGTTAGGAACCACATGGACATACAAGAGAAGCAATTTGCAAAGTGGAATTGAAAAGCATTTGCACTTGCATAATGAAGACGGCATGAACATACACTGCATCCCTGACTGACTTGTGCTAGGAACCTCACAGTGTCCCCTGTGAACTTCCACATAAACCCTGCACCAGTTTAGCCCTGCCTCTGTCTCTGCATGTAAGCTGCTTCAACAGCTACAGGCTTGCAAATTCCGTTATATTGAGATTCCCAGAAAACCAAGGAGTCTGACTGATGCACAAGAACAATGTCAAAATAATATGCAAAATGTCTTACTGTTCAGATTCACGGTCATGGGATAATAATAATAATAATTTTTAAAAAAATAAACAAGAAAAACTCTCAAACTCCCCCAAACCCCTAAATAACATGGCAAAAACAAAAGAGAGAAGGCTGAGAAGTGCATTCAGTTGAATTTACTTAAAAGTATTTCTGAAATCTATGGGAACACTTGGAATTTTAAATTGTTATAATTATGTCATCTGTTAGCATTCTCCTTGTGATCCTGGACAGCAGAAATCCAAATAGCTATTTAAGTTCTATTTTAACAACTGAAGTGCTCCATGACAACAGCTTTGTATGTCAGAAAATGCTGAAGGGAGGGTCTTTCTCCTTCCATGCCTAAACAGATCTCTTAATTCTTTTCTTTACTCGGCTTAAATTCCCAAATTGCTGGTTTGATATCTACACTGGTTAGAGGGTGATATTCTGAGTGCCTCATGAGGGAAGTGGCTTGCACTGCAAGTCACAGAGTAGGAAATTCTCTGGCCGCTGTGCAGCCTCTCCAACACTCCAACTGCCTCCCTCTGTGAACAGAATAGCTCCCATTTTGGCTGACATGGATTTTAACTCCCATCTTGACTGAAATGGATTTTAACTGGAGATATGATCCATACAACTTGGTTTTATCAGTCAGGTTTGTATCTTTGCTGCTAGCATTTCCTTAATGAATGAGAGGTATCGAACAATATGTCATTGATAATTGACCAGTGGCAACGGGTATTTAAGAAATGTATTCGATTTGCACTTATGTACATATCCAGTAGTTTCACTAAGAAATTAATATACATAAAAATCCAATGTGGATCTAAAAGTCTGTTTCTGCTGTGACATGTTTAGATTCTCTGATAAATGCAGAAAAAAAAAGTTGGCTGAAGAAATCATGTTGCTTTGCTTGTCGAGGATTTTTCTCCTCTAGAATGTAGTGCAACACACAGTAACTAGGACAAATGACTTAATCTTCTCATCACTGCATGTTGTAAAATTACTTTTGGTTCAATGAACACAGAATGGGCTGTTTAAACTCAGCCAGTAAGTTTCCTTTAAAGTTAAAAGGTAAAATTTACAAGCTGATAGAAAGTACACTGTATGGTGGATTTCTCATAATTGTCTTTCTCCAACAATACAGGACCAGGTCAACACTGAAGACTATGTAATATCTTACAGTCAAAGAAATATGCATATAAAAAAAAGAAAGAGATAAAAGTTGAATCTGAGAAAACATTTGTCCTTAAATCCTTGTAATTCTTTAATCATTAGGTGACTAGGTATCTTTAAAATAATCCTTTTTTTTTTTGTCGAATGTATAGAAAAATTGGAATGCAACTTGTTCTCTCTTTGAAATTGTTAATTTCTTCATTCATATCATACAGTATATTGGCAAAGGACCAGAAAGTATTCATTCTAATTGCTTTCAAAAAAAAATTAAAAGAAATAATTTGATCCTTAAAGTATACTGCAGTAGAGAGAACACATTGTAATGATCTGGATAGTGCACTGTTGGCTAAAACAATCATGAAAACTTATGGCAGAGGTACACTTTGAATTAGACAGAAATGCCAAGAAAAAGGAAGGAAATAGATTATTCAGGGCAAAGAACTCAGATGACAGTTCTCTGATCATCATGCTGTGCTCTGATTAGGATCCAAAAAATGGCCTTATTTAATCTTTGCTACTTCGTACTGTTATGCTTAGCAGGAAGCCACTGCAGTCTCTGAAGCAAGGTAGGTCAGCTTTACCTGTGTGCCAAATGGCATTCAAAGAAGCTCAAAAAGTATTCTAATGACCAGCAATCACTAAATCGTCAACCTCCTCTGTCAAATCTCCTTTTTACTTGATATAACCCACATGCCCAAATTGAGTTTGGATTTGCTATAGTAATTTTGTTATTTCAGCTCCATCCAGGACATTTCATTTTGACCATAACCTCTGGAGTTCGGGACTGGCTGTGCATTGTCCTTCACTAGTACTTTTCTGAAATGAAATAATTTGAATTTTTACATTTAAATCTCTTTCTTGAAATCCTTCTTGAGGACATCTTTTCACCTTTTGAGAAAATCAAAATCACCTCAGATCTTTCTCTTCTATCAATTCCAGCTTTAAAAAGATGTCCACATATGTAAAAAACAAAGGCATCAGCCTATAGATTGAAAATACAAAGGACAAGAGTCTTATTCTATGGGAGATGTCTACCCTTTTATTGTGTGTATGGTATACTGATAGAAATGAACAGTAACTGGTCTCATTCATCATAATTCAAACAGAAATGAAGGAAAAAAATATTTAAGTTCTTGATCCCATGCAAAATCTGCTCTCCTGACCCAAAGCCTGCACAATGAATGAGAATCTTTTTGGTGATTTTGAGGGGATATAGGGTACATTATAATTTAATTTTCAGACTTTTTAGGTTCTAGTAGAAAGTACTGAGCTAAGAAGCTTATTGTCTAAACTGTGATGGAATAGCTAAAAGAAGGGGACATTTTTTCATGCTTAGTTCACCCACAACTTTGCCTCAGATCTAATCACACTTAGATCACTGAATTTTAATTTTGTATTACTATTGAGATGCATACATATCACATACACATATATGTATATCATAACTGCAGCCAAAGAAACTTTGCATGTTTTTCTTTTTATAAATTCCTGAATAGCTACCAAGTAATAATAACTCCCAGTCACTGTGCTGGGATGAATTCAAATCAGCTCCTATTTCTTCAATTATCCAGTCTTCCAATTGCACTTCTTTCTTCATAAAGAATAAAAGAGAGTTTTCCTTTGCTTATAAAGCCAGTTGTATTCATTAGACACTTCTTCCTGAAAAAATTTCTTGTCTTAAAAAAGTGGACAAAACAAACAAAAACCTACATACATCTGGAAATTTTCTATATACAGACCATATATTTAAGTAGCTACAGTATGATCAATGCTTATTAACTATTTTTTATATATGTTTTTAGTCTTTTTTTCCTTCTAAGTACACGTTCCAAGAACAATGTGGAATTCTTCGACATTGGTAGTGAATTGCTCATTAATGCAAAACAACAAGGCTTTTTTGTTTTTTTTCACACTGCCTGAAACACCAAAACACTTCATGAATGGACAGCCTAGCACTTCTTGCAGGGCAAAGTCCTTTATTTCAAGTGAGCTCCTGATATATTGGTAATGTCAGGCTGTCATGTCATGGAACCTTTTCTCATGTGGAATGGCTTCCAGCAAGCATTTCTATTGCTTCTGGTCAAACCCTGCGCAGCACTCTGCCATGAATAGCTTCATGCAGCCTGCACATTTGTTTCCAGAATTATAAGCCATACATTGGCCAGCTTCAGATTTCATTTTGATAACTTTTTTGTTGACCGAGGTGGAATTGCCATGACTGTAAGCATTGTTATATAGCCCTTATAAATATGTTGAAAAATTATGATTCAGTATTGTTATCTTCATCTACACAGGTTTTAATTCAAGCCATTTACAGTATAGCAGTTACACCAATCTGATCTTCCATAAGAATTTCAGTATGCAAAGCATTGTAATGTTGATTTATTTTTTAACATCTTGCCTTGGGTTCCTCCTTTAAAAATCAGCAGTTGAAATACTGAGAATGTACAGAAAGATGCACTTGAAGAGTGCTCATTAGAGCACATCTGCTTTCCTTCTGAGAAGGGCAGCGATCTCATGTAAGTTGGTTCATATTTGTTTATAGAACAGCGTGCTGTTTCTGGGCACTTCAGGAATGTGAAATACACAGTTCAGTACATTGAGGTCAGTGAGATTCTTTCAACTCTGGAAGCAGGGAAAAAAAACAAGGTTTTTTGTTGTGAGAGGAAGAGAGAGTAAGTAGAAAATTGGTCTCCCTGCTTTACAACTTCTTGCAAGAAAGAGCAATTGTGTTATGAAAGTGAGGTTAGTTCTGCAAGGCTTTAGCGACACCATTCCATTACTCATCATAACCTGGCTCCCCCTTTCTATAACAATATTTAATGAGAGTTGCTGTATCAAGCATCATTAGTTGAACACAATATGAGAGGAACACAATGGAAAACTGCATAAACACTGCTCTTCACAAGACTTTTCAAAGTGATTCTTTTCAGTTCTCATCAACACCCACTTAAAGATTAAATAACATCAACAAAGTCTTGTTTTCATTAATCAACATGCCTGATTCATCTTAAAGAATAATATGAGAAAAACATGTTCCAGTAATAATAGTGTAATACAAGACCAGAGCTTTATAGTTCACAAGCAATTTTTTCCTTAAGGGTTATAAAGGAAAAGACATACATGCAAGCAAGCAACCAAGCAAACAATGAAAACACAAAGTACTGGCAATAAATATAAATTCTAATACATACTGTTTTAATGAATTGAAATAGCCTTGACATTGGATGCAGATTTCTTGGATGGGAAAAAAAAAAAAGTGCAAGAAAGACAAAGCTCAGTGAAGGCTACTTACAATCCACCTGTTTTTAGGAACCTGAACTTAGACAAACAGGAACTCATACTTTTACAGGCACCTACTTGTCTACATTGATGATACAAGCAAATTTAGGATGTCATTGGTCCTTGAAATAAAACATACCCGCTAGTTAAATGCATAGGATGATGCCACTGTATTTCATATTTTGATTATTCATGAAGTACTAATTCTTCTTCTAGATGCTGCTACTGGCTTACACCTCAGTTTCCCTATGTTCAAGGGCTGATCTTGCCATTGAAGAAACTGTCTACATAAAGGACCATTGAGAAGGAGAATGTGGGGTTAAAAACTGTAAAATGGTTGCTCAGAGGATTCTAGTGGAAAAACCACTATATATAGATGCTTCTTCGTTCAAGTAAATGCTAAGAAGAATTTGGTCTCAATGAGATAATGAGACCAAGCTGGAAGGAAATGGGAATATCAATTCTCTAGAATAAATCATATTACCTTATATGCTTCTGTTACTGTACAAATGCATAGTGTAGATTTAGAAAGAAAAATCAGAACAAATATGAAACAATATGTGACTGTTTATTCCTGTAATAGGTGAAATAAAAAGTATTTAAAGTAACTTGTTGATTCTAAGCCATACTGTTGTAAATGGAAAAACTCTGCTCAGCCCATTGCATAATGCTTATTTAACCTCACCAAGGGTCTTGCCTGTCGCTCATACATTGTAGGTATTATCTCTGTTTTCACTCTATCTGCAGGGAGAAATACATGCTCTGATGCTTTCAGTACTGCTACTTTGTTTATAACCCAGAAATTTTCAGAGGAGAGAACCATATATCTCCTTGAACATACGTATTTAGAAAAGATACATGGGAGTATTCCTCATCCCTCACCTTGTCTTCAATATTCCGGAATTGAAATCCATTTTTTTTTTCAGTTTCTGCAGGTGCCACCCTCTCATGGTAGATTATAACCATGTCTGATGTGCTGCTAGATGAACATCTAAGGATGTTCTACAGGGTGAACTGTGTTCCTGGTAGGTAAGTCTGGATTCGAATCTGGTGTTTATATCCAGGCAGATATGTCAGGCTAACTGGAGCTCAGCACTTTTTGGTTTTCTGAAACTGGAAAACATTCACTAAAGAGCCAGGAGGCAAAGTAGCATGACTGTCTCCATCCTTTAACTAATACCCTACAGCATTCTCTTCTCAGTCCCACTGATCATTCCCTCTGGTATCTGGAAGTCACACTGCCTGCTTCTGCAGTATTTGCATTGTGTGGCTCTGGCCAGAGAAAAGAAAGCTAACATCTGTCTTACTAATATAGGCCAGCACTCTATGGGTCCAGAATATTCAGATTATATCATATAAATAAACATAATCAAAACTTTGGGATTTCTGAGATATATTTTGTGGAAGGACTGGGATTGCTCTGCACATAGTGAAAAATTATGTCAGTCTGCAGAGGTAGCATTGTAGTTTGTATATGGGCAGGGACACGGAAGTTAAAGCTTGTCCAACTTCTCTTCTTGTTTGTATGCTAATTCAGTATGGAGATGAATAACCTCTAAAATAGTAATTATCAGGTCCAGGATCCCACACATTGTCATATTATGGAGGATTTTAACCTTCATCTGACATATCATAGGTCAGCTACTGTGAAAGACAACACATTATTCCCATGGCTTCACAGCACTTTACAGACAAACACAAAAAGACAGGTTTCTACCCTAAGGATCTTGCTTTTAAATTAGCTACAATAAGCAACAGATATCAATAGGGGAAAGACAGAGGGATGTACAGTTAGTTGGGGGTTGAAACAGTGAAATAATGAATGTAATATTCTGGATATTTACTGACAATTCAATCCATATATCAGGCATGAAAATCATAAATTCCGCTATCTTTTTTGCAGATATGCAATGGTTGTGATAATGTGTGCCATGAGCAAATGATGCTTTGGATTTACAAGATGCTACATTTTCCATAGTAGATATAGTATTTTCCAGAGAAGATACTAACCTTTGCAAAAGAGATTTAGCATTCATTGCAAAGTAACCCACCAAATTACTGCAAGTTAGTCTTGCACATGGCCAACTACTGCAGATTAGTTAACTGTCTTCAAATCTACACTCTAGCTTTCTCATGGAAACTTGAATAGTCATCCTCTAAATTGGCAGTTCCAGGTGTATTGCTTTGTGAAGTTTGATATATCTACCATTTCTGTCTTAGCAGTTTTCATTCTAACACTAGAACAAATTCATTTTGGCCATATTCACACCTCTTTTCATGCTTAACCTCTGCAGACATTTTTGTTACTGAGTTTTATTGGCAGAAGGACTTGGAGATAGTAAATTTTAAAAGAGAAATCTGATACAACCATGAAAAATGAAGGAATTTGTTTGTTAACTTATTCTTAAATTTATGTGTGCAACTCTTTTCAACAGGAATATTCAGACAATTTAGGGAAAGAAAAACACTTTGTTTTTCATGCAATAAATTTTAACAAGAAATATCAGTAAAGTAGTAAAAAACAAAAGATGAGAGTAGTTTTGTTATGAAAATAATGGGACTAGAATTTCTATTGAGGAATTTCAGCTTCTTTGCTGAAGAATAATTCTACAAACCTAGTGATATCTTTGCTACTACAGTGATTTACTAGCTGTAGCACCATTTTTTTCTTCTCTTTTTTTTTTTATTATTAGAATTTGGATTCCCTGATTTTGTGTTATTATAATTATGTAGTGACATGACAAACTCTGTAGAAGCTCTTCATCAGTCGAAATACAAGACTAGAGAACATTGCATAATAGGGCTGATTTCATTTCAGAGTTCATGCTGATGTTTTGTCTACTCTACAAAAAAAAAAATAGTATAGTCTAGAAAACTTACAGATGAGTTTAATGATGATTGCTACAGCTGCAACATAAAATTTTTAAGTCCTAGGCTATTAGAATCCAGGGAAAACTTTACTTCAAGATTCACTCAAAAGACTGATGACTCAATTCAGAATGTTTCAAAACCATCTAAGTACAGTCTTTATACTTGGAAATGCTCACAACAAAAGCCATCAGCTCCTAATTTCTATCAATAACCTACCCTTTGAAGTGAGAATAATACAAATGTGGAAGCACAAGAAATTCTGTGTCAGGCAAGATTTAACATCAGCTTCTAGAATCTACATTTTCCCTTAAGCAAACAAGGAGCAAACATTTCAGGGAACAGCTTCATTTAAAGTACTGTAACAAATGCAAGCCCTTCCATTAACAAGTGGCCAGTTTAAATCAACCCCGCATTGGTAAACACGAAAAGCTTGATTCAGGGCCCATTAAAGTAAATGGCAGTCTTTCCATTGACTTCAAAGAGTTTTGACTTAGGAGTGAAAACCAAAAGCCTCAGGCATCTGCTGGTGTCTGTTCAGAGGCCAAAAAGAAATTAATTATAGTTGTTGGACTGTTTTGATGCTGTTTGTGGTGCGACACAGGCAGAAATACGAGGTAAAGCCCTCCCAGTACCAGTACAGAGGAGAAAATACTGGGAGAAGATTCACTGCCTACACAACTCAAGAGGGAAAGCTCCTCCTTTCCTTCTTCCCCTTACACTCTAATGTCAAGCAGCCTACTGTAGAGTCTGAGGGTTGTGATTTAATTCAGATACCATGATGTGCTATTGTGACTCTAAGCATTTACTCTGCACAAGCTCTCCAGTTCCCTCAGGCTGCTGACATATTTCAGACAAGGAATCACCAATTTATCCCTGTCTAGATTCTAAATACACACATGAGATGTTACATGCCTAAACTAGCATGTAGTTCATATGAGAGAGTTATGGCTTGAAACCTCTGTGTCTAACCAGGTTCAGGCAATATTTTGAAAACTCCCCTCTTACGGGTAATTTTTTGGGACACAAATTCAGTTACTGAAAACATCCCTGATTCTGGAAGGTCTTTTTTACTGCAAACTACCAGCTTAATTTCAGCAGCTTCAACATTTTGTATGCTAGTAGCTGTTCTAGTTACTGTTAACCACATGTACATGAATAACTGAGAAATTAAGATTTGAAAGTGCTAGGATCCTGCTAAGAAGGTAGATATGTGTATAGTGATCCGCTAAACACATTCTTAGAGGAAGATATGGAGGAGGAATTCAGTTTCAGAATGCAAAGTAGCCATGTAGAGGTGCAAAAAGTAAAGCTGTAGCAGGGCAGAAAGGGATATAAAAACAACCATTAACTTCTCATAATCCAAATATTATTTAGACAATAACATTTATTTCATAATTGCAGATTCTATAAAATAAAATAAAATAATTAGTTCTCAAGCTACCTTTATATGCATGCACCTAGCTACCACGTAATTAGAATTGGGAAAATATTTAATAGTTCCTAAAATATTTGCAGCAGTAAAGATTTCAATTCCTACATGGGTGTGGGATTTCAACAGTGGGAAATCAACCAGTTAATGAATACCAAGCAACATGAGAAGCATTTCCAATAATAAACGCAATTAGCAATGTAGATGAGAAATCTATCTGATTTATGGGCTGCATATGCAATTATAACACATTCATAAAATGTTACCCACAGAGCAATCCAATGCATTTGTTTATCCGTGCTCCCAGATTAAGAAAGTAATGTTGTCAACCAACAAATTGTGGGCATTACAGATTCAAGATTAATTACCATCTGCATGGGACAGATGTTAAATCTTCAATTTCACAGTAAGGCATCTATAGCTTATTTCCCATGGAGTGCTTCTTTCTCTGATCAATAAATGTATCAGCCTAGCTGTTCATCTTGCCACAGAGGTCAGCAGAATGACAGAGGTACATCTGTTTTTGTGTCAAATAAGGGCTGAGGAAATGAATCCTATCCAAGTAGATAAACAGCTCTGCTACAATTGTCCTTCAGTCTTCTACTCAGCTACTGATGATGATTAAGTTTTAAGCATTTGGGAATTTGTTAGCGTTAGCACATTAAGAAAAAATACTGAAGAGAAAAAAAAAACAAAACAAAACACAAAACCAACCTCTTTATAGATTCTCAAACTAGAGTTTGTGTCCAATTTTTATAGGAGCTGGGCCTGATTCCCACTGCATCTTCAGCTGATTCAGTGGTGACAGTATATACGAAAATAGATTTTGGCTAGCAATATTAATATTATTGTTGTTGTTAAAAATAATAATAATACTTGTTGCCTAAAGTAAGAATGCGAACAGTTCAATTAGTTGCCACGTTAGCAACCAGAGAGTGCTGCCTTTGCAAAAGATATAATAAATAGCATGATAAATGTGTCGTTATTTCACAAAAGAATGCAGAAGAATCTTCTCAAATTAGGACTAGACTCAAAATATTGCAAGACAGCAATCTCACTTTGCCTAACCATATAGGTGTCTTTGCTCTTTAGATACTTCCCTAGTTTGCTTAAAGCTCCCTGCAACCTCAGCAACCTCAGTTCATGTAACCTCAGTCACCCACGACTGTTCTGAATTGCCTGCTCTGCGAAGATGGGAGCTCTAATGCAATCCTTGTTAGATAGACAGCTGTTTCTGTTCTGCTTAAGTTCCCTGGAGATGTCCAAAGAGACAGAAAGAATCAAGGCTGCAATTACCCTTATCTGATGAAGTGGCAGCTTTGCTCAGCTCTTGCATACGCACCAAGTTATCTAGGTCTTCTTTGATTCTTATTAGCTTGAGGAAGTGACCCTTTCTATCTGTATCCCAGAGGTGTGCCCTATGCACCGTGGAGCACCCTCAGTAAAAATACCTTCCTCCTTCCTGCTGCCACTGTGCAGTCAGGTGTGCAACAGTCAGGGAGAGAGCAAAAGGCCTGACAAAAACTGGGAAGGAAAGACTTCTGGTCCCTAACCAGGGATGTGATTTTAATATCATAGAGTAGTTTGAGTTGGAAGGGACCTTTGAAGGTTACCTAGTCCAAGCTACTTAGGGACAGCAATGAGCAAGGACATCTCCAACTAGATCCTATTGCTCAGAGTCCCGTCCAACCTGACCTTGAATGTTTCCAGGGATGAGGCATCTACCCAGCAAGGTTTTAATAAAAAGTACATATTACTGGAAGGTGGGTTTGAGACCTTGCATCTCCCGCAACCTGTGTAGGGGGAGTACCTTCACCAGCATAAAATCCATGGCTGGATACTCTTTTTGCATCTGATCTTGGTCCCTGTGGGTGTGTAGAATGGTCTCACTTCCTAGGTGAGTGATTTGGCTTCTGGACAATTACGTAAAGACAATGCAACTTTGGCACATGTCATACCATTAAACATGCTCTCAGTAATTGTTAGCTATATATTCTCCCAAGACAATGGAGATGCCAGACATTTCCGCATGGTTTCCTGAACTGCCAGAAGCCAATTAAATTGGATCTTCTTGTGAAGAGGGAGAGAGGTAGTAAATTAAGAGGTGTGGATCTCCTGTGGAGACAGCTGAGTAAGGCATTAAAATGTTTGTATTACATTAGGCTGAGTGGGGTTTCCTGCCTGAGAATCTGTATCTAATATTTTTATAAGACAACATCTATGTTAGGCATAAATAAACAAGTTTGGTTTCAGTAAAGTTTCAAGTTCTAACTGAGAATCTAGATGCAATAAAAAAAATAAAATTGTGTGCTATATACCATTAACTTAAAAAAAGGCTGTGAACAACTGCTAAAATTATAGAATCACAGAAGAGTTTGGGTTGGAAGGGACCTTAAAAGGACATCTAGTCCAACCCCCCTGCAATACATAGGGACATCTCCAACCAGATCAGGTTGCTCAGAGCCCCGTCCAGCCTGACCTTGAATGTTCCCAGGGATGGGGCATCTACCAATCTGTTCCAGTGCTTCACTACCCTCATTGTAAAAAAATTTCTTCCTTATATCAAATCTGAATCTACCCTCTTTTAATTTAAAACCATTACCCATTGTTCTGTTGCAGCAGTCCCTGCTAAAATGTTTGTCCCTGTCTTTCTTATCAGCCCCCTTTAAGTACTGAAAGGATGCAAGGTCTCCCCAGAGCATCCTCTTCTCCAGCCTCAACAATCCCAACTCTCTCAGCCTGTCTCCATAGGAGAGGTGCTTCAGTCCTCTGATTATTTTTGTGGCCCTCCTCTGGACCCACTCCAATAGGTTCTTCTTATGTTGGGAGCTCCAGAACTGGACGCAGTACTCCAGGTGGGGTCTCACAAGAGCAGAGTAGAAGGGCAGAATCACCTCCCTCAACTTGCTGGCCAGGCTTCTTTTGATGCAGCCAAGTCAGGACTGGCTTTCTGGGCTGCAAATGCACATTGCTAGCTCACGTTGGGCTTTTGATCCAGAGCACCCCGAAGTCTTTTCAGCAGGGCTGCTCTCAATCCCTTCATCCCCTAGCCTGTATCGATACTAGAGGTTGCCCTGACCCACGTGCAGGACATTGCACTTGGCCTTGTTGAAGTTCATGGACCCACTTCTCAAGCTGAAAATACCCTGTTGCAGTGTATAGAGGTAGAATTAAGGTTGTACTACTAAATTTTACTTTGCATTCATATTCTTTGTCACTTCATCAATATAGAATATCATCACTTCTGCTAGATAAGAAAATATTATCCTCATTTTATAAATGGAGAACTACAGATGAACATAGATTCCGTAATCTGACTAAGAATTATTTCCTTACATGTGTTCTAACTCTCCCAAGTCCACCATGGGTGAATTAACTTCTAGATAATAATTCCTCTTTATTTTCCAAAGGTGTTATACTACAGTGATGATTGTGATCAAAGGTTTATTCTGTACTGAAGGCAAACATGCTGCTCTCTCTTGAGATGTTATATCTCGCAGACATTGTGTCCAGGACTTTTTGAGAATCTGCTTTATGATGGACCTCTTTATCTAATTTCATTGACAGTGCTCTCTATAAAGCTAAGCACACAGCTTACTGCTAGAGATTCTAGCAAGAGGAACTTGTTGACTTTGAACCCTTGTTCTTTCAGTTATATCTGTTTCTGTGGTAAAAAAAAAAAAAAAAAAAAAAAATAAACAAGGCTCTGAATCATTTTACACAATACATAGAAAACTTGAAAATTTCATTTATACTCTCAGGCGTGAACTATAGGAAAACCAACATTGGCTTAATAAATATAGTTTCCATTAAAAATAAGCTATTCTTGCTGCTATTGTTGCAGCAACATATAAAATGGGAACCAAGTCAGAAGTTAACACTTCTATTAAAGACCTGTGGGGAGCTGGCAAGAATTTTTGTTGTTGCTTGAGAAAGTTAAGTGGAAGAAAGGCAGCAGCAGGCAGTGGAGCTAGTCTAACAGAGGGAGGCTCAGAGCAAGGCCAAGGACGAGCCAGCTGAAAGTCACAGTACAGCATACTCACATGAAGGCAGGAGCTGTGATAAAGGGTATTCATACGCAGGACAAAGAGGAGTTTGGAACTGGGCACTGGAGAACAGGAGTTTGTTTGAAGAGGTTTTTTTTTCAATATCCAGAGAACATGATGATAAAGTTGTGATACAGTTTCACTGGCCCCAATCTCCAGAGGTCTTTTGCACTCATCCTTGTTTATTGCAGGCAGGTTCCAGAAAGTACTTTTAGCAGCTCTGTGTGCTAGATACCTTTCTACCTAGTGGAACGGATAATGTAGAATTTTTTTTTCTCTAGGCTTTTAAGTCTAGGATTTCTATTGTGAGTATCTGCATTTCTCTGGTTGAAGATGTGTTATTTGGCAGAAAAAAAAATTAAGAATGCAGTGAGAAAAGAGACTCAGAGGAGAAACATGATTCTGCAGCTTAATAATACTGATTTAGGAGAAAAGGGTTTTTTAATAAACACCAAATGAGAGAGAAAAGAAGACAGATCGGGAACATACTGTGTCAGTCCTCATCTGGAGTCAGTCTTAGATTCTGATGTTCATTTCTGCAACTGCTTCCATATAATGCCCACTGACCAATCATTTAATAAAATAAGGAAGGAGATTGCCTCCCATGCACGCTGTTCAGGACCCAAATTATGGAGGTAAGCAGGATTTTAGGGATAACCCCACCATGTGATAACTACTGTCTATCTCTAGGATATGTGACCTGTCTCAGTTGAAATTCAAATGCTTTGATGTCTGTTTTCCTCTCAGACTGGAGTGAAATATACTGAAATATCCTGTGAGGAACAACCATAGTGGACAGCATTGGCACAGCCAGAGCTGTGGGCCAGGGCAATGTGGTCCAGCCCATGACAGATACTGGATAAAAAGAGGGACTAAGAACCACTGCTGTTTATTTTCATTTAATGCTTTAAATATTTTCATAAATAATAGTAGTGGTACAGATCCTCTCTTTTATCAGAAAATTTCATCAACAAAAAAAAACCCAAAGCAAACATTCCCTGCAAAATTAGCCCTACACTTCACTGTTGTCACAGAGAATTACTTTGTAGTGGTAGAGATAGAAATTGTGATTCTCCCTCTGCAAACTGCAGACTCTTTTTCTCATCTCCCAAAGCACATACGTGAGAGAAAAGAGAATATTTTTAACTTTTAAGGTGCTGTTTATGTGGAACAAAGCAATGAAACTTCTTACACAGGTCTTTAGTGATCAATACATGTCAGACTAGATAGGAACACACTAAAAGTGAGGCCAGTTCCTATAATTGTCACCTACTTTAATGCTAAACAGTGTGCTTTTCTCTAAATTTTGGTTCTACAGTGACGTAAGTGAGATGATTGTCTTTTTTGTGTGTGTGATTCCTGTGCTTCAAGTTGAAGTGTATTTTTTCTCTGTTTCTGAAAAAGCACAATGAATCATGAGTCTTAATTAGGCAACAAATAGGCTTCCCCTCTGTAAAGGAGGATCAGCCTAAGGAACATCTAAACAAAGCGGACAGACACATGGACCCAACAGGATGAATTCACAATTGCCAAGGGAGCTGGCTGATGCCATTGAGAGGCTGCTCTCAATAATCCCTGAAAGGTCACAGCAATCAGAGAACTGCAAGAAAGAAAATGTCACTGCTAGGGAAGAAGGATCTGGGAACAAAAGGCCAATCATTCTCATCTTATTTCCAGGAACATGATGGAGCAAGTCCTTTTGGAACAAACAAGTCTAAATATATGAAGGACAAGAGGGAGTGCTTAGCATGAAGTTACAAAAGGGAAATAATGCCTCACAAACGTGATAGCCTTCTACAAAGAGATAACTAAGCCAGTGAAGGAGAGAAGAACAGGGGATGTTGTTTATTTCAGTAGGACTTTCAGCACTATCTCCCATAACATCCTCATAGACAAACTGATAAAGTATAATCTAGGTACATGGACAGTAAGATGAATTGAAAACTGGCTGGATGAAGAGGGTTGTGATCAGCAGCATGAAGTCCAGTCAGACTTCAGTCACTAGTGGAATACCCCAGGGGTTGATACCAGAGCCAATACTGTTCAATATATTCATTAATAACCTGGAGTACAGCCTCAGCAAGTTTGAAAACAATAAAAAATTTAAAGGAGAAGCTGATACACTAGACCTTTGTGCTGCCACTCACAGAAACCTCAACAAGTTGGAGAAATGAACCAACAGCAACTTTGTCAATTTCAACAAAGAGAAATGCTGAGTCCTGCCCTTAAGGAGAAATAGCCCCATGTGTCAGCACACGGGATCTGCCAGTTGGAAAGCACATTTACAGAAAAGGTTCTGAGGGGTCCTTGTGGGCACCAAGTTGGCCATGCGACAGCAATGCCCCTTCGCAGCAAAGGTGGCCAACAGCCTTCTGGGCTGCATTAGCAGGTCAAGGTAGACAATCCTTCCCCTATGCTCAGCACTGGTGAGACATATTTGGAGTGCTGGGTCCCGCTCAGCACTACCCAGTACAGGAGAGACATGGACATAATGGAGCAAGTCCAGTGAAGGGCCACAAAGATGATTAAGGGCTTGGAGCCTCTGACATATGAGGAAAGGCAGAATGAGCTGGGGTTTCTCAGACTGAAGAGAAGGCTCACAAGGGGTCTTAGCAGTGTGTATAAATATCTGATGGGAGGGTGCAGAGAAGATGGAGCCAGACTCTCTTCAGTAGTGCAGTGACAGAACAAAAGGCAATGGGCACAAACTGAAACACAGGAAGCTCTGTCTGAACACCAGGAAACACTTCTTTACTGTGAGGGTGACCAAGCATTGGCACAGTTTGGCCAGAGAGGTTCTGCAGTCTCCTTCGTTGGAGACAGTCAAAAACTGACTGGACACGGTTCTGGGCAACTAGATGGCCCTGCTTGACCAGGGAGGTTGGTCTGGATGACCTCCAGAGGTCCCTTCCAAGCTCATCCACTCTATGATTCTGTGATAAATACAACTGTTACAGCCATTATAATTCAGAAGTATTTAGAAGCATAGATTCATTAGCCAGACCTTTTTCTGGTCTATTCTTTCTTTCATGTTGGTATGAGTAGCACCAAGATTCTGTTTTGGTCTGTTTTTTTTCTGTGTGGAAGATTACTCGTCATATGTGCCAATAACTGTTCCTGCCTCTCTAGTCTCTTCTTGCTTTTCCTCATACTCATGGCAATATTTCTACTTATGCGGCTGTGTTTTGCCTCAAATGTGGATAATAAATGACTCATAACATTAATCTTCCTTGTAATTTAATAAAGTACTATGCTGCACTGGAATATCGGGTGGATAGTTTATACTACATAATGAGACAGCAAAGATACTGAAGCAGCAAAAGTATAATTTTAAAATTACATGTTTTTGCAAAGTGTATAAACATCAGACAGATACCAATAATCACAGGTAATGAAATCCTGCAGGTACGTTGTAAGAGTCCTCCCCACTGCAATAACACCACAGCCCACAAAGGGGCACCCAGATGCTGCGCTTAAAACCGTAATTTTCCAGCGCCTTCTCTTCTGTATTTCTAGACTCTTAAACTTCAGAAGTTTCCAGACAAAAGTTTGCTCTCACCACGACACCACTCCCAAACCTCAGTGAAATCCCAGCCTAGAAAAATCTTTAAAGTCAACGGAGTTCATTTGAATATACATTTAATTAATCTCTCTTCATTTATCACTGTGACAACTATGATACAAGAGTAATTTATCGGTATTGCTTTTTTACAAAACCACTGACGTGTTTTAGGCTAATGAAACCGAGGCCAACAATAACATTAAAAAAAAACAGCCTCAGAGGAAAACTGCCAAGTGCTTGTTTGGCCAGAATGTTTATCATAAAAATAACATTACACATGCTCAAATTCTTATCAGTCAGATGCTTCTTGAATTTGCTCCAGTTGCATTTGGCTATGCCCTTCCCTTTTCTATTAAAGTATATCCACACAGACATTGCAATTTTGCCCCTTTCTATTGCTGGCAGCTCAGATATGACGTAGTTTTTCCAACAACCCTCTTACATTCCCAGTTTGCCTGGTACAGTGCACTTAATGTCTCTATGCCAGTCATTTTCCCAGTAAAATCATATTTAACATCTGTGACCCAGTGAGGAAACAGAGAAGAGATACGGCCAGTATTGAGGCAACTGTGATGTCAATGTTATACCCAAATGATAAGAAACCTGAAATGAAAGGGAGTTTACAGAGATTATACAACATTTAAAAGATTTGCATAATTAATATATGGCTGTGATTTCTGCACAGTACGTTTGCCAGACCACCGCTTTAATTGGCTAATGGTCTCTGAGAAAGCAGAGCTTTGCTTGCTGGATTGCCAAGAGGCAAAACCAAGAGAAATCAGACTAACTCAGCCAACGAAGGTAACCATCTTACTGAGAAACAACTGACTGGTAACTATATATGAGCATCCCAGTGAGCCTATATTCCAACTGAGTGAGGACATTCTAAAGTTCTAAGGAACATTAAAAGCACTTTCTTGTCTATAATTAACCTTTCACTGTTGTGCCTTGTTAATTAAAGAGAAAAAGTTTCTGATAATTGGAAAATGGACATTAAGGCAATGCCATGACATCAACTTCTATGGCTACAAATTCAGCCTGTTAATTTTAACTCCGCTATTCTTTTCAGAACAATGCCTAATACTTTATCTGCAATGAAAGCATCTGATAATATGCATTTATACAGGTTTACATCACCTTACAAAGCTGGAAAACATGTCACGTTTCCAATACAAGTCACTCATTACGGCAAATGGCAAAAGCTTTGGCTCAAGCTGTCAGGATAGCCGCTGGAGAACAGTAGTCACATTTAAGTAGTGAGATTTAAGAGATTCTGTTTGGATTTCTGCATTACTGTCTACTGCTAGAAGGCCAAACTAACAGCACTTAGCTATTACCTGAGAAACATGAAATAAAAGTGACCAATTTCATCTGTTTTCAAACTCAAATTGCATGGTAAAGTGAGCAATTCATTATATGGATTCCAGCTATAGATGATAAGTCCACACATTCTCCTGTGCTTTTGCAGACCGAAGTAACAAAGATGGTAAAATCCTATGTGACCAGCAGCTTGGTGGAAATGCCTCTGGCAAAGGGGGGCTATTTGTCACCACCTGAGCTTGTATTAAACCCCTTAGCATATGCTTGCTTAAAATCTTGTGAAAGAATGAGATATGAAGTGTCATGAGACTCAGCTGTAAGATAATAGTACGCAGTCAAGCACATTTTTATCTTGATATGTCTGGTACAATAGAAAGATTTATTATGTCCTATCCATTTACTGCACATCGCAGACGGAGTTGTAATTGGCCGGGATGGTTAAGATTTGATTTAAGGCAATGATTGTATCAGCTTGGTTTTTGCTAATAGGGCACAAGTGTTCCATACAGCATTATATCTTCCCGTGTTACAGCCTGTCCTAGGTTAATTGTGTGCTGCAGTCGAACCTATTCCTGCCTTTACATTATTTGCTATGGAAGAATACAGATGCATGTATTTGATCACTCTCCATATTTACAGAAGAGAAGAATGATATTTCTCAGAGGCTTACTCAAAATACCACTGTTTTCAAATCAATAACGATTGTTAAGAGGATTGCAGATTCCATTTTGACTCACTAGGACATCCGATGGATTACAGTGATCAAAGCTAAATATCCTTTGGCATCAGAGTAAGGTCTCTTTTTAATTCTTGTTATAGACTCCCGCAGAAAAATCAAAGAAGTAGATGACAAATGAACATTAGTGAAGTGAGTAATTAGAAGTATGGTTTATGGCCAACAGTCGTTAAATGGCTTCATTTTTATTAGAAGTATGGTTTATGGCCAATAGTAGTTAAATGACTTCATTTTTAAATATATATGATGAATCATATTAGCAGAATGGAGCATAATGAAAGTAATGAATGCCTAATTCTCTTATGGAAATGAATAATGCCGGTTTCAGACAGAATCTTAATTACATAATTGTGCATGAAGTCTTTGGCTTGTTTGTTTTTCTGAAGTCAGACCTGTGAAGAGTTTTTGATTATATTCTTAATAGCTTTTGCTTTTTTTTCCTAAGAGACAAAATGACGCAGAAAGAGCTATATGGAGTCGTCCACCTCTAAAACTTTATGGCAGTGATTTGGATTGTACCTAGGTTGGTATCAGTCATATATTAATAACACTATTGATAAGGTTTTTTAATAGATTTCTCTACTACAGTGTCTAGGACAGAACTACCAACTGGATTGGTACTTTTGCTGGAAACATGGAAATTCCTAGAAGCTGGTGGCTGTGACATGCTAGTGGGGGAAGATAGTATTCAAGTTGATAACTACAGCAGCTGATAACGGCCTCCTAATGCTCTGGTAAGTAGAGAAATAGGATTCTGCAGCTCTACTGACTGTTGTATTTTTCAAATATAGGAAAACAACAAAAAAAAATAAATGAACTGGACATGTAAGAGACTGGAATTTGCAGTCCATTTCTACCTCCTCTGGTCAAAGGATCCCACGCTGATTTCAGGTTGTAACTATAGCCACCTCTTTCCTGTTGCAGGAGATCTCGTTTGTTCTCCAGGTTGTTGACAATAGTGGTTAAAACTATGATCAGGACCTAAGTCTAAAAGTCCCAAATTCCTTTCCATTACGATAATTTCTCATTTGATTTGTGACAAGTCAACTAACCTCTCAGATTCCTCTTCTTATGCATGGCAACAGCACACCATGGTGTATTCTGGTGTCCCAAATCCCAGGTAATGTTTCACAGCTCCCTTATGGCTTAAATATTCAGATTTCCATGATGCATGGAGAAAAGCACAGAACTGAGGACAGCACAGAAATTCTCCAAGGTCCCTCAGAAGTACCTAGACACAGAGCTGCAATTTATCTTTCCTGCAATGGAGAAAAGAGCACTTTCCTATTATCCTGTTGTAAAGTCTGTGAGACATAGATACTTTGGAAGTGGACTCAGTCCATTTGATACATTAAAAAAACCCCTCAGTGTTGTATAATGTTTTAGAAGATGGTGCTATCAATGTCAAATACAAAGTCAATAATTTTTTTTTTTTTTTTGTGGAACATAGATTGCTATCATGTTTTGCAAAGGCAATGACAACATTAGTATCTTTCTAAATCACTGAGTTCCAGATTTCTCTTGCTACAAGTCTTCATTTCAGTAGAAACATGATCTAGACAAGGTGCCTGCCTAACACATATACCTGAGCTCTTTACCTCAGCCTTTCTTTCTGCCTCTTCCTCTAACAGCAAATAATTGATGCAACAGCCTGGAACAGTGCATAGAACATCTTAGTAAAGGAAGAGACAGATGTCCCTTTTATTGTCTCAAAAGAGAACTGAATGCACAGGTTATTCAGAAAAAAAAAAAAAACAACAGTATTTTAATGGACTAAGAATTGCAAATTTTGGAGGAAATGAAGAATAAACCTTGAGGTTCTGTTTGGTTTTAAAAGCTTTGTAAAAGCTTATCACTTTCCTTGACCACCCTTCATCAGGATACTGGCTGCTGTGATGTTGCATACTTTAAAACAATGTGAGATTGTTTACTCTTTCCATTTTTTACTCTTCCAGTGAAAGCTAAAATGTAAAGCATGTCCACTGAGTTATGAGTGAGTAGAGACATTGAGCCTTGTGTAGCACTAAGAAGCAGCTGCACCTAAAGCTACTTATCTTCAGACACTGATACTTTCAGAAAAAAATGTCCCTGGCTAGGAGGTTTCTTGCAATTCTTACTTTAATTCCTCTCATAGAAAGTAAACCTAAAAAGATGTTCTGCTGTTGGGCAAAAGTAGCAAGGCTGCTGTGTACTGGAGGACAAAAGGGGTCCAGACATAGAGCTAAAGAAAAAACAAAACTATCAGTCAAAGTCATAGAATCATAGAATCATAGAATGGTTAGAGTTGGAAAGGACCTTTAAAGGTCATCTAGTTCAACCCCCCTGCCAGGAGCAGGGACACTTCCAACCAGATCAGGTTGCTCAGAGCCCCGTCCAACCTGGCCTGGAATGTTTCCAAGGATGGCACATCCACCACCTCTCTGGGCAACCTGTTCCTGTGTTCCACCACCCTCATTGTAAAAATTTTTTTCCTTATATCAAGCCTGAATCTATCTCCCTCTATTTTAAAACCATTACCCCTTGTCCTATCACAACAGACCCTGCTAAATGTCAGTAGTTCCCAGGATCCTCCTTTTTACCCTTTTTAAAAACGGGTGCAATGTTTCCCTTTTTCCTATCATCAGGGACCTCATCTGACTGCCATAACTTCTCAAATATCATGGAGAGTGGCTTGGCAACTACATCACCCAGTTCCCTCAGGACTCTGGGTTGCATCTCATCAGGTCCCATAGACTTATGTATATTCAGGTTCCTCAGATGGTCACAAAACTGATCTTCTCTTACAGTGGGAGAGACTTTGTTCTCCCAGTCCCCATCTTGCGGTCCATCCACTCAAGAGGTGTGGGAAGATCGGTTACCAGTGAAGATGGAGGCAAAAAAGTTGTTGAGTACCTTGGTCTTCTCCTCATCCATTGTTACTAGTTCACCAATCTTGCTCATGAGCAGTGGTATACTTTCTTTGACTTTCCTTTTCTGGCTGACCTATCTGTAGAAGCCCTTCTTATTATTCCTTGCATCCCTTGCCAAGCTCAGCGCCAGCCACTCCTTGGCCTTCCTGACCCCATCCCTACATAACCAGGCAGTGTGTCTATACTCTTCCCAGGATACCTGTCCCTGCTTCCACTGTCTGTACATTTCCTTCTTGCCCTCTAGTTTGAGCAGCAGGTTTCAACTCAGTCATCCTGGTCTCTTGCCTTCCTTGCCTGCTTTCTTACACCCAGGGACTGACAGCTCTTACACTCTATGGAAAGTGTCCTTAAAGATCTCCCAGCTCTGTTCTGCTCCCTTATCCCTGAGGGCAGTTTCCCAGGGGATCCTATTGACTAACTGCTTGAACAGCTGGAAGTTCACTTTCCTAAAATTCAGAGTCCTGACTTTACTCTTTGCCTGACCCATTTCCCTCAGGACTGCAGACTACACCAGTGCATGATCACTGCAGCCCAGGCCAGCTCCAGTCTTGATATTTCCAATTAGCTCCCTTGCACTGGTGACAGACAGGTCCAGTATGGCATCCTGGCTGGTAGGGTTGTCTGCCACCTGGTTTAAGAAGCTATCCTCGATGCATTCCAGGAGTCTCCTGGACTGCCTACAGCTCACTGTCTCACTTTTCCAGCAGATACCAGAGTGGCTGAAGTCCTCCAGCATGACAAGAGCCTGTGAGCACGATGCCTCCTCTAGTTGGAGTAAGAAGGCTTCATCAATAGGCTCCCTTGATTGGACAGCCTGGAACAAACACCAACTACAAGGCCCCCGTTGTTGCCTCGGTCTCTAATTCTCACCCATAAGCTTTCAAACTACTTGTGACTATTCTTCAGAGATGACTCTTCACACTCAATCCCTTTCTCGATGTATAGGGCAACACCTCCGCCCCTCCTTCCTCACCTGTCCCTTCTGAACAGCCTGTAGCCATCGGTAGCCACACTCCAGTCATGGGATTCATCTGACCAGGCTTCTGTAATGGCAACCAGGTCATAGCTTTCTATCAGCATGGTGGCTGCTAACTCCTACTGTTTGTTGCCCATGCTGCATGCATTGGTGCAGAGGCAGCAAGTCAACACAAAACAATACGTTCTTTTTAATGTTTACCAAGCGTCATTATTCTACTATATTTTTCAGTTTTTCTCTGTGAAATATGCTTCACAAGGGATTGTTGGGGTGTATACAACAAAATGCAATTTTAAGGCAGATTGTTTAAAAATAAATGAATAGCAAATTTTAAAGGACCACAATATGATACTCCAGGGAATGTTCCAAGGGAAGAAATGGCTTATGCAATTCAGGGTATGTGACACTGGCCCTCACAGAGGATCAAGTGAGGGCAAAGGTAACTCATATGTTTTTAATTGCAAGATTATGGTTTTAAGCCTGTGCAGATCTCCTTTGTTAGGCTATGAACCAAACCACTCCAGTCAATGGGAGATGACATTTAAACATGGACTGAAAGTTTGACTATTTTTTATTATCTCCTTTAATTTGCAGGGCTAGAAATGCCCATTAACATTGAGATACAAGAATATTCTCTGAAGTATCAGGTATTCTGTCCAGTAGTGAGAAAGACTGGAAGAAACTGTTATTCTGTTTGTGGTTTTAGTTGTGTTCAAAGACAATTCAGTTGCCAGTCTTTCTACCAAAAAGCAGTTGGAACAAACTTTAAAAATATATTTGTAATCCCATAGCATCAGGTTGTTTAAATTTTACTTCTAGATATCAAAAGGAAAGTTATTTTTCACATTCAACTCAGGTTTTATTTTGAGCTGCCAGTGAGGGCTACAATTGCTACTAAGTACAGAAGTAATTATTTTTTAACTTTAAATTCCTACATACTGTTGTGATTTTCAGAACTATAAGAACTGGAAGCCTGTGTTGATTTTTTTTGACATTTTCTGTGTCTCAAAATTTTGTATACAACTTCTAAAGTTTTAAGACATACATTTCATCTAATATATTCCAAATCTCAGTTTCTAAGCAGCAAAGAATTTAAGTGGAGATTATTTTTGCAGGCTAAAGTTAGATGGATAGATCCTGAGCAGATGTATACAGTGTATATAAATAACTTATAAATAATAAGTATAAATGAATTTATTCAAAATACAGCATTTAAGATAGAACTTAAGTTCTCCAAATATCCAGAGTTTGCATGCATTACATTAGAAAATAAAGCAGGAGTAGGTCTGGAACAAAAATAAGAGTATTTTTTTAAATGTCAAAATTTCAAATCAAACCCTGTAGTTACTACCCTGCCTGCCCCAGTGCTGGTGCAGAATGTATGGATGGTTCCTCTCTCCCATAACTCAACATTGTCTCATTTTGATTCATTTATCTCACCCCATAACATGATTTATTGTCTCTTACTGTGTGTGTGATATATTGCTTTTTCATCAGGCTTTTGATGTAGCCCATCATTCAACATGTACCAGGCAGCAGAAGCTTCAGTATATACACAAGCATTGTTTATAGTGGTTCTGCATCATATTTAATGTTACAGGTATACTGGTTATCCAGGTAACTCTGTTATCTGAGAGGCATTCATCTTTCTCCTTTCCTTTTCTCTCTTCATCCAAAGTTAAAAATAGGACTGGCTTTGATGCAGAACATTAATTTGAGGGAACTGATTTGAAGACCACAAACGAAACCTGTCATCTCCCACCTGCAGCTTCATCAAATATGAGGTGGTCTAATTTGCCAAGTTTCCTAGAGATGTCAGTAACAGCTGCTACTCATTTACAGCTTATAAAGGGGCTTTAATCAAAGCTATGTGGACTCTCGGAGCTAGCACCAATAGCAGGAAAAGACTGAACTCACTAGGCCCTTATTTATTAGTGTTAGGTTAATAGGTTTTTGAAAAATAATATCTGGCTGCTGTAGTTGGAAAGGTTGGCAGGATTAGATATAAGTACAGTAAGGACTGTACAATAAATATTTGGTCTAGAAGGAAAGTCAACAAAGATATAGCTTCTGAAAGATAAATGCTGCAATGGTAAATGTCAAATATTGGGACAGTACTAAGAAAGATTTAATATCCGATGTCTGTAGGAGAAGAGCCAGATAATGAAAGCACTGAGATTATGCACAAGATTTTTCTTCACATAGTAATTTAAGAGAGATGGAAAGAACCAAGAATGTTCATACAAAGAAAATTTAGAATCTGAAAGAACTGCGAGTTTGTTCAGCAATATAAAGTTTCTAATGAGCTTTAATAACAAACAATGTCTCTGAGATGGAACTGAAGGCTGAATAACAGGCAATAGCTCTCATGAAAAATTTAGTCTTCCTTTTCTTTGGACAATCTCAACACAAATCTATTTCTATTACCATGTCTTTATTTCTGTTAATATTTCTGTTTTCAATGGAAAATATCAGCTTGCAAGCTAAATGACTGTTTGAACCAGAAAGGTTACACTTTGCTTATCTGGCAAAAAGAACGAAAAATTTTAAGAAGTTCCCACAAAGGTATAGCTCTTACTGTTGAAGGCAACTGCCAAAGCTTACAGGTGAAGAACATATAGAATGACATATGTCAGCATCTCACAACTCAGCAATTGTCTGTAGGCAAAAATGGTGATATGAGGCTGAGGGCAAGTTGCACTATGAAGCTTGTGTCTGAAGTCTTACGTGAGCTGTGTATTTAAAAAAAAAAAAGGAAGCCTCTCTAAGTCAGCCATGATCAAATTATGATTGAACTAATAGTTAGATACAGGGCACTTTCATTATCAAAAAAAGAGCCATGATGTATCTGGGTGGTTGCTTGTAAGTAGGTAATGGGTTATTTACATGGGTGACTGTAGTGGTCAGGGGATCACAGGCTAATCATAACAGGATGACTGTGTACCAACAAAACACTAATGAGCAGTTAGTCTCATAATCAGTAGTCTGATTTGCAGCAGTCATGGAGAGGGCACCGCACAACAGCACATACAGATGGGACACATCCAAGTGTGATATAGTAGGTTATTTGCCTGAATACACGAACTGAAGATATGACATTGCTAAAACTGAACCATGACTGTGTGCTAGATGCATGGATAAATTCAGGAACAAATTTAGAAACATCTAATTGGTTTTGTGTATTCTGCCAGTGATGGAAGGTGGTGAGTCAGCAGGGATCTGGTTAACTGTATGTGGAAAAGGGGACATGACTCAACAACTTTGATCTTGGGATGCTGCTGTATAATTTAAACACACTTTACACTGTTTGATCACTATTACTTTGCTACCTGTTATTTATTATTGCAATTAATAACATAAAAATGTAAGTGAGGAACCCAGGATTGAAATATATCAGAAAACCTTGATTATGGGGGTAAATATACATGCTTTTGAGGAGTTAAACATTACTATTTGGTTGGGATGCTAGAAGACGCAAGAATGCAAAAGAGAAAGACCACAGAAAGCTAGATAAGGGCCAGTAGAAGGATATGAACTTTTCCATAGTCCCACGGTATTTGCAAACTGAGCATTTTTTCCAGGTCACCCTCAGAATGTAGATGGTCACATTTCTTAAAATAAAAGTAGTATGAATAAAACATAAAACCAGCTATTCAGCCATTTCTTGAGTAGATAAGTCTTTTCCTTTCTGGTGAAAGTGTTCCCAAAGCTAACTTAAGGAAGTCAAGTCCTTCCTGTGCTGTATTTCAGTCATCTTATCATAACCACTGACTTTACTTTGGCTTAAATCCAAGACTGCCTTGTCCACGTGCTGCAATATCCGCTTACAGTCTGGCCTTCTCCACTAGATTTCAAGTGGTTTTTTCTTTAGTCTATCTTTAAAGACTATTTCCTGCTTTTTTTTTCCCCCTATAGATTTCAAAGCACCTTCAACGTCTGTTTTACTTATTGGCTGTCTCACTCTCAACACTGGACCTCCACAGACTCTTATCCAAAGACTCCATTCCTTGAGAGTAGCTCAAAACAACACAGTACTCCTATAAATAGACCTCCAATTAGTCATCTGTCATATGAGCAGGAGAAGCTGAAGAATCAAGTGCACTTTAGACCTGGAATCTGCACATCTCAAAGGCCCAGTTTATCTTGCAACCCTTTATACATAAAAGGAGACTTGCTAAAATTAACTTTTAATGTCTGGATGAGAATGCAGGGTCACGTAATCAAAATTCTGGAAGAAAATGTTTATTTTTGAGAGTAAAATATTCTTGATACTTTGTTTTTTGAAAACTGATATTAAGGAAAATCAGCAGTAACAAAACTGTACTGTAGAGGAGTTTCTCAACAGTGCTCAACCTCCAAACAAATTTTAACTTCCTGAATCTGATGTATCAAAAATAATTCAGAAGAAGAATAGTCTTATGCCTTAGAGCTTTCAACATCACTTATGGCAGGGTTCTTTTCTGGGTTGTGAGGTTATGGGGTGTAAAGTAGAGATGCTTACCGTGAACTATGTTAGGGATCAGTCCTATTTCCATAGGTCCCAAAACTGGAGAAAAATGAGCCCTTCTTTTTATTCTGTTCTCATTTCAGGTATGATAGAGAGCCAAATCTGCTCCTTTCTACACTAAATATTTTTATTTGAATGGGTCTATGTCTGTGGACTTTTCTGAGTACGTTTGAGCTGATATGAGCCTCAGATTAATGCTCTGTTCACCACTGAGCTTAGACAATCTGTTCCCTCAAAGCACCATTATTTACCTTTTAGAGTCTCTCTTCAGGGCTAAATATATCCAGCCAGCCAAGCCACTATAAAGACTGAGTCTGGGAAAAAAATGTTAAAACTGTCCAGGTAGTGAAAGCTTTGTGCAGATATGCCCTGGTAAATGGATTAAATGAAAGGCAGGCAGGTTTTTTTCCTAAACTTGCTCTCACAGCAAACAGGAAAATATAGCGGAACAGGCCAAGTACTGACTGTTCTCTTCTTCTGTATACTGGTCAGATTTCCTTATTTCATTTGTGGTCAATGCAGTGATTTATGAGTCACTTAGACTTGTTCTGACAAAGTGTAGTTGACAAGATTAACTTCTCTGAATTACCCATTGCTTCTAATCTCACATAATGGTATTTGAATTTTTGTTACATCGTATTAACAGTAAAACTGTCAGAAAGCATTCTGCTATTTATTTTACTTTTTTTTTTTCATGATACAAAGACATTCTGCACCTACTTTAAACCCTGGAAGTGTCAATAGGGTGGTACTGGAGGAAAAAATACATGACTAACATTTTGCTGTTCAGTTGGGCTGGATTAGGAAGTTGAGGGCCCTTTTGCTGTCTAGAGAGCAGGCCTGGGGCTTTGTGCTCCAGCTCCATCTTGCCAAACTATCTTCATGTATCTGTGTCACCCGCATTTGTTGCATCTGTATTCTCTCACCCCTAAGATTGAGAGCAGCCCTGAGGCAAGGACTTGGGAGTGCTGGTGGACGAGAGGCTCAACACGAGCCGGCAATGTGCACTTTCGGCCCAGAAGGCCAACCACATCCTGGGCTGCATCAAGAGAAGCGTGGCCAGCAGGTCGAGGGAGGTGATTCTCCCCCTCTACTCTGCCTTGGTGAGACCCCACCTGGAGTACTGTGTCCAGTTCTGGAGCCCCCAACATAAGAAGGACATAGACCAGTTGGAGAAGGTCCAGAGGAGGGCCATGAAGATGATCAGAGGGCTGGAGCACCTCTCCTATGAGGACAGGCTGAGAGAGTTGGGGCTGTTCAGCCTGGAGAAGAGGAGGCTCCGGGGAGAC